>CM077481.1:6995109-7020109 GCA_039654755.1 Calcarius lapponicus
ACAGCGTTTCTGGAGAAAAACAGAGTTTCAGGCTCTTCACGCCTGCCAGTCCTCCCAGCATTATTGTTTAGAAGAAATCAAAGACATTCCTGTCGGGAATCTATAAAATTAGGGGGTTTGGGAAAGCTGCAAAAGGCAGGCGTTTAGAGGACAGCAGAACTGGTGATTGGAGCTAAGCAGCACCCATGAGATTGGTTAGAAGAAAAAATATGTAAGAAGTAAAAAAGGACAAATAGAACAATGGTCTGTGTATTAATGTTTGTTTAAAATAACTCTTTAAGTTGCAGAAAAGTATATTAGTGAGATATTAGGAAGTTTTGAGCTTAATAATGGAGCTTTGGGCATTGTGTTTTAAGTTTACAAGCATGTATTGCGTTTTGAAATAAGCAAGCATTTGTTTCAAATGAAAATACCTGTACTTATAGTGATTGAAGGGAACTACTGTCAATGTGCTTTTGTTTTGTGTGATTGGTCTAAAAACCTTTTAAAGTAAGTTGAACATTTTTAGTTTGCTACCTAAAATGTGAGCTAATAGCATCTTTTCATCGTCACAACTATGTAATGAGACCGATGGCTGCCAAACTAAAGCAGCTCAGGAGGCGTTTCTAGTAATTCAGTCTGGTTCGCAATTTGTACACAGCCCCCAGCCAGCAAAAAACCCCTCCACACCTGCAGCACGTTTGGATCCAAAACGTGGATGTTGGTGTGATTCAGGTCTGATTTACTGTCAGCACAGGCAAGACAGGGGCTGTGCAGGGCGGGGAGAGCCGAGGAACTCACCGGGCTCCATGTGGCGAGACCCAGCAGGGAAGGTCAGCCCTTGCAGCAGCACAGGCACTCAGACCCAGCAGGGAATGTCAGCCCTGCAGGAGCAGCACAGGCACTCAGACCCAGCAGGGAATGTCAGCCCTGCAGCAGCAGCACAGGCACTGAGACCCAGCAGGGAATGTCAGCCCTGCAGCAGCACAGGCACAGCACTCAGGACCCAGCAGGGAATGTCAGCCCTGCAGCAGCACAGGCACTGAGACCCCAGCAGGGAATGTCAGCCCTTGCAGCAGCACAGGCACAGCACTGAGACCCAGCAGGGAATGTCAGCCCTGCAGCAGCACAGGCACTGAGACCCAGCAGGGAATGTCAGCCCTGCAGCAGCACAGGCACAGCACTGAGACCCAGCAGGGAATGTCAGCAGCCCTGCAGCAGCACAGGCACTGAGACCCAGCAGGGAATGTCAGCCCTGCAGCAGCACAGGCACTCAGACCCAGCAGGGAATGTCAGCCCTGCAGCAGCAGCACAGGCACTGAGACCCAGCAGGGAATGTCAGCCCTGCAGCAGCAGCACAGGCACTGAGACCCAGCAGGGAATGTCAGCCCCGCAGCAGCACAGGCACTCAGACCCAGCAGGGAATGTCAGCCCTGCAGCAGCAGCACAGGCACAGCACTGAGACCCCAGCAGGGAATGTCAGCCCCGCAGCAGCAGCACAGGCACTGAGACCAGCAGGGAATGTCCAGCCCTGCAGCAGCACAGGCACTCAGACCGAGCAGGGAATGTCAGCCCTGCAGCAGCACAGGCACAGCACTCAGACCCAGCAGGGAATGTCAGCCCTGCAGCAGCAGCACAGGCACTGAGACCCAGCAGGGAATGTCAGCCCCGCAGCAGCAGCAGCACAGGCACTGAGACCCAGCAGGGATATGTCAGCCCTGCAGCAGCAGCACAGGCACTGAGAACCCAGCAGGGAATGTCAGCCCTGCAGCAGCAGCACAGGCACTGAGACCCAGCAGGGAATGCCAGCCCTGCAGCAGCACAGGCACTCAGACCCAGCAGGGAATGTCAGCCCTGCAGCAGCAGCACAGGCACTGAGACCCACCATGGAATGTCAGCCCTGCTCTCCTCTCTGGCTCTGCTGCGTTTCAGCCCCGCAGCAGCAGCACAGGCACTGCACTCAAACCTGGCCTTGGGGGTTCCCAGCTGCCAGGGGAAACTCAGGGCAGGCTCCTCAAGAGCACTGGTTCTGCTTTGTGTTGGAATTTGAAATGTAGGAATTTTTAAGGGTTTTGGGTTTGTTCAAGTTTGGAATTTTTAGAATAAAGTTCAGGAATTTTTAGAATTTTTGGGTAAGTTAAAGTTTAGAATGAAACACAGGATTTGATTTGAGATTTTGGAAAAGGTCTCTAAACTTAAGTGTTTAGAACTTAACTTTAGAAACTCACTTAACTTTGAAATGAGAATGTGGATTTATAGTATAAAGCAGACGCATGTTAAGCTAAGTAAAGGAAACTTTGGAGTTTTGAAACTTAAGATATATTAAAAAAAGTAGTTGTAAAAGTAATTAAGAAATTTAAAATACAGCGCTGTAAGTTTGTGTGTTATAATATAATTAACTAAAAAAGCTTACACTGCTGCATGAATCTATAAGATAAAATATTTAAAGATGAAGTTCTTGTTGACAGTGTTTTATTAGCGAATAAATCTTTACAAGGTTTTGTAACTAGAAGTCTTGTGACCTTCTGAGCTATGCTATGAAGATGCGAGCTGAACTCACCTTTCTTACTTATGAAAAAGATTAAAAAAAATAAACACATCGTCAAAAATAATTCAAAAGCCTCATCTCAATTCAAAATTCTTCCCAGCTTCAGATCAGCAAATTCAGCTAGAACTTGAGAACCCCCAGCTCCTAGTTGTAGGTGGGGAGGGCAGGAGATGGAGGCAGGCTGGGTGTGTGCCTTCAGGGAAGGAGCAGAGTCACTGCAGGAACAGGCACATGCAGGTGACATTCCCCCTTCTGCAGACACAAATGTGCCTCTGCCAGGATAATTTACCCTTTACACGCATTTGGGGGGACAGTTTAACGAGGAGCACCTGCCGCCTGCCTGGAGAGCTCCAGAGTGCACTTCTCAAACGCTACTGGCTGTGAAAACGCAGCGCTGATGCTCCAGAGCTCTGAATGGAACAAACTGTACATTCGCTCCTGACAGGAAGCCTAATCCTTCTTTAATGATAAGAAAACTTCATCTGCAGGTGCAGGATGGGAAGAGCTCCTGCACCCGAGCCCTGCAACGCCCCCGTCACACCCACTCTGTGGTCACAAAGTCCTCGGTTTTCACTGTTTCACTGGGATTTCTGTGGTCACAAATCCCGAGTTTTCACTTTTTAATTGGGATCTCTATTGTCACAAAGTTCTTTGTTTTCACTTTTTCTTTGGGATATTGTCACAAAGTCCTGAGTTTTCACTGTTTCACTGGGATCTCTGTGGTCATGAAGTGCTTGTTTTTCACTGTTTCATTGGGATCTCATGATGAAATCCTTGTTTTTCACTATTTAATTGGGATCTCATGATGAAATCCTCGTTTTTCACTATTTAACTGGGATCTCGTGATGAAATCCTTGTTTTTCACTATTTAACTGGGATCTTGTGACGAAGTCCTCGTTTTTCAGTGCTTCATTGAGATCTCATGTTGAAGTCCTCGTTTTTCACTGTTTAAGTGGGATCTCATGATGAAATCCTTGTTTTTCACTGTTTCATTGGGATCTCATGATGAAATCCTTGTTTTTCACTATTTAATTGGGATCTCATGATGAAATCCTCGTTTTTCACTGTTCCATTGGGATCTCATGATGAAATCCTCGTTTTTCACTATTTAACTGGGATCTCATGATGAAGTCCTTGTTTTTCACTGTTTCATTGGGATCTTGTGATGAAGTCCTCATTTTTCAGTGCTTCATTGGGATCTCGTGTTGAAGTCCTTGGTTTTTACTTTTCCATTGCGATCTCATTACGAAGTCCTTGGTTCTCACTGTTTCATTGAGATCCCACGATGAAGTCCTCAGTTCTCACTGTTTCACTGAGATCTCTGTGGTCGCAAAGTCCTTGTTTTTCACTGTTTCATTGGGATCTCATGATGAAATCCTCGTTTTTCAGTGCTTCATTGAGATCTCATGATGAAATCCTTGTTTTTCGCTATTTAATTGGGATCTCATGTTGAAGTCCTCGTTTTTCAGTGCTTCATTGAGATCTCATGATGAAATCCTTGTTTTTCACTATTTAATTGGGATCTCATGATGAAGTCCTTGTTTTTCACTGTTTCATTGGGATCTCATGATGAAATCCTCGTTTTTCAGTGCTTCATTGAGATCTCATGATGAAGTCCTTGTTTTTCACTGTTTCATTGGGATCTCATGATGAAATCCTTGTTTTTCGCTATTTAATTGGGATCTCATGATGAAGTCTTTGGTTTTTACTTTTCCATTGCGATCTCATTACGAAGTCCCTGGTTCTCACTGTTTCACTGAGATCCCATGATGAAGTCCTCAGTTCTCACTGTTTCATTGAGATCTCTATGGTCACAAAGTCCTTGTTTTTCAGTTTTTCATTGAGATCTCTGTGGTCACAAAGTCCTTGTTTTTCAGTTTTTCATGGAGATCTCTGTGGTCGCAAAGTCCTCAGTTCTCACTGTTTCATTGAGATCTCTGTGGTCGCAAAGTCCTCGTTTTTCAGTTTTTCATTGAGATCTCTGTGGTCGCAAAGTCCTCAGTTCTCACTGTTTCACAGGGATCTATCTCCGTGCTCACCAAGTCCTCGCTGCTGTTTCTCATGGGTATCTCGATGGTCATGAGGTCCTCGGCCAGCGTCACCTGCTGGCCCCCCATGGCGGCCTCGGCCTCCCTGCGCAGGGCGCCGATGTCGCCGTGGCCGTGGCCGTGGGGCCGGTAGCGCTGGCTGAAGTGGGTCAGCACCAGCCTGCGGGCGCGGCAGCCCCGGGCGAAGCGCGCGGCCTGGCCGGGCGTGCTGTGCCCGCGCTGGCGTGCCGCGTCCTGCTGGCCGTCCTCCAGCGTGGCCTCGTGCACCAGCAGGTCGGCCTGCCAGCAGAGCCGCCGCGCGCCCGGCCCCACGGGCCCCGAGCAGTCGCCCAGCACGCAGACCTTCCTGCCGGGCACGGGCGGGCACAGCGCGTCCCGCGGCTGCACCCGCACGCCGCCGCCCAGCTCCACGGCGCGGCCGCGCTTCAGCTCCCCGTACAGCGGGCCGGGCGGGACTCCTGCCAGGGAAAGGCAAAACAGCCCCTCAGCGCTGCGCCCGTGGCGCGGTTACAGCAGCGTTAGCTCTAAAATACACCCCTTGAGGTGTGCTGGACAGAAAGCTGGCTCACCGGGAAAAAACACAACCTCAGTATAAAAATCGATTGGTATCTGAGATTTTTCGTACAAATCAAGAGGTTGTAACCTTAGCAGGAAGTGTGTTTGAAGGAAATCATGGAATCCTAGAATAGCTTGGGTTGAAAGGCACTCCAGGTTCATCCTGCTGTGGGCAGGGACACCCTCCACTGTCCCAGCGTGCTCCAACCTGGGCTTGGACACTTCCAGGGATGGGGCAGCCACAGGGAAACTGCTCAGGGAAACCATATCACAAAACCCCAGTTATATTGCTCGTATTAAAATCAAGAAAATCATGCAAATACACTGGCCATATGTTTTCCTGACAGCCACGCTGAGCTGCTTAAACTCTGGCACCTGAGCTTGTCAGCTGTTGCCAGCATGAAAGTGGTCTGTGGCATTCCCTGGCACCGGCGTCACACACCGGATCGGAGCGCAGCCTGGAGGCCAGGTGCCAGACAGAAAACGGAAAATTGAGTTAAAACAGGCTACGGAGACAGACAGCAGCTCGGGTTTGCTAGAGCACATAGGAAGGTGGCCATAAAATAAGTAAAAAGAGGAAAAATAAGTCAAAGTAGGTACCAAGCTCTTGCAGGACGTGCACTTTGAGCTTCCCAGGCCGGGGCTTCTCTTCCAGCACGAAGCCGAAGGAGGGCACGCGGTGGAAGAGGCGGAAGGCCCTCACAGACAGCTCCTCGTCCTCCAGCAGCAGGTAGGAGTCTGTTTCTGCGTCCAGGTGCAGAACCGCCCCTGGCGGCGCCTGGGCCAGCGCCTGGCCGCGGTCCAGGCCGGAGAAGTCCCGGAACTCCCCCGCGGGGCACTGGTCCTGCGTGGGCACCAGCTCGTGCACGCTGTAGGGCAGCAGGGGCTGCGAGTGGGACAGCTCCAGGCTCCTCCAGAGGAAGCTCCGCAGCCCCAGGGGCCCGTAAATATCAATGGGTACCACGCTGGCATCAGGGCTCCTCTGGAGGCTGAGCGTGCACAGCAGCCCAGGGAGTCCAAAAATGTGGTCGCCGTGAAGGTGAGTGATGAAAATCTTGGTAATTTTGGCTGTTGGACAGAACAGGAAAAGAGAAAGCCAGGAAAACACAGGAAAATAAGCAATGTAATAACTCAGAAACTATCGCCGTTAGGCAAGATGCTTGAAAGAAGCCAGGAGGGAAATTAAAACCAGGGCTTCACAGACAAGTCCCAACCCAAAAGGTGCTTCTTTCCCCATCCCTTCCACACAAGGAAGATTTTGGCGCGACAGGCCAAGAACAGGCTGCAGAGATGCAAGGTTTAGCTCCTTCTAAGCCAAGCATTCCACAAGCATGGAATGGGCCTGGCTGGTGACAGCTGCCATGTGAAATGCAAGGAAGTGCTGGGAAGCATTCGAGCTTCAGTCTTACAGAAAAACTGCAGACTGACGAGGAACACAATGAGGAATTTGTGTTGCTCCTTCTAGCCCACGGAATGAGCAAAATCAAAAATAACCAAAACCAAACCAGCACGCAGCTTTGATTTCAGAGTGTTTGAGGAGGCAAGAACCCCACCGTTGCTGACTGGTTTGTTTAACACAAGAGAAAAAATTGCTCTGTAAATGTCTGGGCTTTCTTTGGTGCCTGGGCTGCCTGGCCCCAGCTGGGTCCTGCCCAGAAGAGCCCAGAACTCTCCCACTGCAGACACGAGTCCTTTAACCAGGCTGCCTCTGTCTCTGCTGAACTCCCATTTCCACACAGCAATGACAGAATCTCCTTCTTTTGTCTGAAGACGATTTCAGTAAAGAATTTCATAGAAGTTACTCCATCTACCTGACATTAAATTCCCTGATAGGTTTTGGAGGAGCAGGAGCTGGTATTTCTGACAATTCATTCTTTGGGGCAGAGAAGTCAGCTCTGTGCTCGGAGGACTGTGGAAGCACAGCGGCTGTGACAGTGAGGTGAGCTTTATTCCTGATTCATTTGCCAAAGGGCCAAAGTTACCCCCAATACACACAGCCTCGCTGGAAAAGAGACAGTTACCCACAGGAAGGCTCACTGCAGGTTCCTCTAGAGCTGCCTCCAGACAAACAACAACCTGTTTTAAGCCGCTCGGCATTGCCAAGCGCGATAAATTAATTAATTCCGATTGTCTGAGGGAGGCAGCTCTGTGCTGAGGACAGCCAGAGATGCTGCGGGAGGCAGCTCTGTGCTGAGGGGAGCCAGAGATGCTGCGGGAGGCAGCTCTGTGCTGAGGGACGGCCAGAGATGCTGCGGGAGGCAGCTCTGTGCTGAGGGGAGCCAGAGATGCTGCGGGAGGCAGCTCTGTGCTGAGGGACAGCCAGAGATGCTGCGGGAGGCAGCTCTGTGCTGAGGGATGGCCAGAGATGCTGCAGGAGGCAGCTCTGTGCTGAGGACAGCCAGAGATGCTGCGGGAGGCAGCTCTGTGCTGAGGGATGGCCAGAGATGCTGCGGGAGGCAGCTCTGTGTGAATGGGGGGCCAGAGATGCTGCGGGAGGCAGCTCTGTGCTGAGGGACGGCCAGAGATGCTGCGGGAGGCAGCTCTGTGCTGATGGGGGCCAGAGATGCTGCGGGAGGCAGCTCTGTGCTGAGGGATGGCCAGAGATGCTGCGGGAGGCAGCTCTGTGCCAATGGATGGCCAGAGATGCTGCGGGAGGCAGCTCTGTGCCAGGGACAGCCAGAGATGCTGCGGGAGGCAGCTCTGTGCCAGGGACAGCCAGAGATGCTGCGGGAGGCAGCTCTGTGCTGATGGACAGCCAGAGATGCTGCGGGAGGCAGCTCTGTGCTGAGGGATGGCCAGAGATGCTGCGGGAGGCAGCTCTGTGCTGAGGGACAGCCAGAGATGCTGCGGGAGGCAGCTCTGTGCTGAGGGATGGCCAGAGATGCTGCGGGAGGCAGCTCTGTGCTGAGGGACAGCCAGAGATGCTGCGGGAGGCAGCTCTGTGCTGAGGGATGGCCAGAGATGCTGCGGGAGGCAGCTCTGTGCTCAGGGACAGCCAGAGATGCTGCGGGAGGCAGCTCTGTGCTGATGGGGGCCAGAGATGCTGCGGGAGGCAGCTCTGTGCTGAGGGATGCCCAGAGATGCTGCGGGAGGCAGCTCTGTGCTGAGGGACAGCCAGAGATGCTGCGGGAGGCAGCTCTGTGCCAGGGACAGCCAGAGATGCTGCGGGAGGCAGCTCTGTGCTGAGGGACGGCCTGAGATGCTGCGGGAGGCAGCTCTGTGCTGATGGGGGCCAGAGATGCTGCGGGAGGCAGCTCTGTGCTGAGAGAGGGCCAGAGATGCTGCGGGAGGCAGCTCTGTGCTGATGGGGGCCAGAGATGCTGCGGGAGGCAGCTCTGTGCTGAGGGACAGCCAGAGATGCTGCGGGAGGCAGCTCTGTGCTGAGGGACAGCCAGAGATGCTGCGGGAGGCAGCTCTGTGCTGATGGGGGCCAGAGATGCTGCGGGAGGCAGCTCTGTGCTGAGGGACAGCCAGAGATGCTGCGGGAGGCAGCTCTGTGCTGAGGGACGGCCTGAGATGCTGCGGGAGGCAGCTCTGTGCTGAGGGACAGCCAGAGATGCTGCGGGAGGCAGCTCTGTGCTGAGGGATGCCCAGAGATGCTGCGGGAGGCAGCTCTGTGCCGAGGGACAGCCAGAGATGCTGCGGAGCAGGTCAGGCAGCCCCGCCCAAGGCAGCCCTGCCGGCGCTCCGTGCCCTGCCCTGCCGTGCCCTGCCTGCCGGCACCCCGGCACCTCCCAAAGCTCCCCCGAAGGGCACAGACCTGCTCGCAGGTGGCTCTTCATGAGCTGTGTCTGCGTCCCCTCGCCGCAGTCGAAGAGCCAGCACTGCCCTGCCCTGCGCAGCACCAGCGCCGAGGCCCCGCGCGACGGGGACGGGAAGGCCGCGCCCGTGCCCAGGAAGGTGACATCCAGGGACATCCCGGGAGCGGCCGCCGGCTGGGAACACGGAGCAGCTGCCTGCTGGGACACAGAACACAGAGTTCAACACAGAGCAGGTACCGGCCGGGACACGGAGCACACAGCCGGTGCCTGCTGGAGCACAGGACACGGAGCACACACCAGGTGCTGCTGGAACACAGGACACGGAGCACACAGCAGGTGCTGCTGGAGCACAGGACACGGAGCAGTTACCTGTTCAAACACAGAACACAGAGCACAGAGCAGTTACCTGTTCAAACACAGAACACAGGACACGGAGCACACACAGCAGGTGCTGCTGGAGCACAGGACACGGAGCACACAGCCGGTGCCTGCTGGAGCACAGGACACGGAGCACACACCAGGTGCTGCTGGAACACAGGACACGGAGCACACAGCAGGTGCCTGCTGGAGCACAGGACACGGAGCACACAGCAGGTGCCTGCTGGAACACAGGACACAAAGCACACACCAGGTGCCTGCTGGGACACAGAACACGGAGCACGCACCAGGTGCTGCTGGAACACAGGACACGGAGCACACACCAGGTGCCTGCTGGAACACAGGACACGGAGCACACACCAGGTGCTGCTGGAACACATGACACAGAGCACACACCAGGTGCCTGCTGGAGCACAGGACATGGAGCAGTTACCTGTTCAAACACAGGACACAGAGCACACACCAGGTGCTGCTGGAGCACAGGACACGGAGCACACACCAGGTGCCTGCTGGAACACAGGACACGGAGCACACACCAGGTGCTGCTGGAGCACAGGACACGGAGCAGTTACCTGTTCAAACACAGAACACAGGACACGGAGCAGTTACCTGTTCAAACACAGAACACAGGACACGGAGCAGTTACCTGTTCAAACACAGAACACAGAGCAG
This sequence comes from Calcarius lapponicus, assembly GCA_039654755.1. Lineage (NCBI taxonomy): Eukaryota > Metazoa > Chordata > Aves > Passeriformes > Fringillidae > Calcarius > Calcarius lapponicus. Next base: position 7,005,051 of record CM077481.1, read on the forward strand.
TTACCGGCCGGGACACGAAGCACACACCAGGTGCCTGCTGGAGCACAGAGCACAGAGCACACACCAGGTGCTGCTGGAACACAGGACACGGAGCACACACCAGGTGCCTGCTGGAACACAGGACACGGAGCACACACCAGGTGCCTGCTGGAACACAGAGCACAGAGCAGTTACCTGTTCAAACACAGAACGCAGAGCGGTTACCTGTTGGAACACAGAACGCAGAGCAGTTACCTGTTCAAACACAGAACGCAGAGCAGTTACCTGCTGGAACACAGAACACGGGTACCAGGCTGTGGGACAGGAACAGCTCCCAGGGCACGGCTTAAACTGGATATCAGGGAAAGGCTCTTCCCCAGAGGGTGCTGGCACTGCCCAGGCTCCCCAGGGATGGGCACAGCCCCGAGGCTGCCAGAGCTCCAGGAAGGTTTGGACAGCACTGCCAGGGATGGACAGGGTGGGATTGCTGGGGGACTGTGCAGGGCAGGAACTGGGCTGGGTGATCCTGGTGGGTCCCTTCAGCTCAGGGTATCCTGTGATTTGATGTATTTGTGCAGGGAAACTAACAAACATTTTTGTTTGAAGTGAAGGCATCCTCCACAGTTCACTGTGAGGATAAAATTCCCTTTCCCTTAAAACATAAAAGTAAAACCTGCCTAGAGCAGGATATGACTTTCAGACAACACATTATTTAAAAGCAGAGATTTCCTTCTTATGTCCTGGAAGATTGCAAACACACAGCCCAAGCACAAGATCTGTGTGGATTCCCAGAGAAAACAGCCCCATCCAGTTGGAACAGCTCTAAGCTCTAACCCCACCCAACAAATAAATAATTTATTTCCTCTGAGCTCTGTTTAAATGCTGAGTTTTCCTGCGTGAGCCTTCCCTCTAGGAGCGTTTCAGGATGAGTTTCACCAAGCAGTCTCTGCTGACATTTAAACACCATTCCCGGATTTCAGGAGCAGCAGCCTGGAGGTGCAGAGGGGGAAGGGTCACTTCCCCCAGAGCACCTTCAGAGAGGCAGGGGCGGCCCGAGGGCACAGGCAGGGAACACCTGTCCTGCCCCAGACCCCTGTGCCCAGCTGTGGAGGTGTCTGTGATGGTGTCTGCCCGAGCAGCCTGGCTGGTCGGCAGGGCCCGCACGGACATCCTCACGGCGTGGGGCTCCTCCAGCCCTAGTCATCCCAGAATCTGCTCCTGCCTTCTTTTCAGAAGGATTTAGAATCTCAGGCGCCTTAGTATCTTCAGATATCTTTCAAAATAATTTCTCAAGGTCACTTGCTTTTAGGTGAGTTTCCACAGCCTCCCAGTTTTTCTTCCCTGGGAGGGTGGGCAGGCCCTGGCCCAGGGTGCCCAGAGCAGCTGTGGCTGCCCCTGGATCCCTGGCAGTGTCCCAGGCCAGCCTGGATGGGGCTTGGAGCAGCCTGGGACAGTGGAAGGTGTCCCTGCCCAGGGCAGGGGTTGGGACTGGATGGGCTTTAAGGACCCTCTAACACAAACATTCCAGGATTCTGGAATTCCAGAAGAAAGCACTCTCCTCCCAGGCGGGCTAGCAGGGTCATCCCAAACAGATAAAGGTGCAACCTGACCTGGGGGGCTCGGGGTGAGCCATGATTCATGTCCATCTCAGACCAAATGCAGAAATTAACACTTTGCAAATGCAAATATTTGTACTTTCCTTTTCCTCAGTGTAAAATCATGGAATCATACAAGAATTGAATGGTTTGGGTTGGAAGGAAATACTTGAAAATATTTGTATTGAAAATACTTGTACTCCCAACCCCCTGCCATGGGCAGGGACACCTTCCACTGTCCCAGGCTGCTCCAAGCCCCATCCAGCCTGGCCTGGGGCACTGCCAGGGATCCAGGGGCAGCCACAGCTGCTCTGGGCACCCTGGGCCAGGGCCTGCCCACCCTCCCAGCCAGCAATTCCTAATTCCCAATAGCCCAGAATCTGTCCCTGCCCTCTGGCCCTGGGAAGCCATTGCCTGGCTGCTGTCCCTGCCTGCCTTGTCCCCAGTGGCTGTGCAGCTCTCCTGGAGCCCCTGGAGGCCCTGGCAGGGCTCCGAGCTCTCCCTTTCGCCGCCCCGGGCCGAGCTTCCCTCAGCCGCGCTCCCGGCCCGGGCTCGGGGCACGCGGTGGCTCCGGCGGGGACACCGGGATGGGCTGGGGAGGCCCGGCCCCGCTCCCGAGCCGCCCCAGCCCCGGCGCTGTCCCGGTTGCAGCCCGGCCCCGCTCCCGAGCCGCCCCAGCCCCGGCGCTGTCCCGGCTGCAGCCCGGGCCCCGCTCCCGAGCCGCCGCAGCCCCGCGCTGTCCCGGTTGCAGCCCGGGCTCCGCTCCCGAGCCGCCCCAGCCCCGCGCTGTCCCGGTGGCAGCCCGGGCCCCGCTCCCGAGCCGCCCCAGCCCCGCGCTGTCCCGGTGGCAGCCCGGGTCCCGCTGCCGAGCCGCCCCAGCCCGGCGCTGTCCCGGTTGCAGCCCAGGCCCGGCCCCGGCCCGGTCGCGGCCTTACCTCGCGGGCGGCGCAGGCGGGGCCGCGCGGAGAGCCCGCCCGCGGCTGAGGGAGCGGGGGCGGATCGCGGCCCGGACCGAGCCCGTCTGAAGCAGCGAGCGCTGGGGCTGCTCCGGGCCAGGGCAGCCCCGGGATCAGCCCCGGCCGGGGGTGAGCAGAGCGGGCAGCCCTGGGAGAAGGAGCTGGGGGTGCTGTGGGTGAGAGCTGGACCTGCCGCAGCCTGAACCCCCTGCCCTGTTGCCCTTGCTGAGGGATCAGCCCAGGCAATATAAAGTTTAAAATTCCCATTATTTTTGGCTCTTATTAGAGTGGCTGTGACAGCACCTTGCCAAAGTCCCCTGGTATTCAGCAAAAATACATTGCATTTTCCAGGGGATGAGGTACTTAGCACAACTTTTTCCATTCTGTTTTGTATTCAAACAGCAGCTCAACACCACGAAGGCAGGAAGGTGCAACATTCTAGTTCTGAGATGCCTTTTCCTTTTCCAGCTCCCCTTTTGGGGAGTTTCCTTGCGCTGGTGAGGAGATGTGGAGGGGAAGCAGCGCTGAGGGCAGGGCTGGCCCTGCTGGGGCTGCCGCTGCTGCAGGAGCAGAGCCCCGCCTGGGCTGAGCCCCCAAAATGCGTGGGCAGCAGGGCAGGGGGGATCCTGCCCCTGTGCCCCTGTGCTCAGGTGAGAGCCACCTGCAGAGCTGCCCCAGCCCTGGCTCCAGCAGCACAAGGAGCTGGAGCTGCTGCAGCCAGTGCAGAGGAGGCCCTGGAGATGCTGCCAGGGCTGGAGCCCCTCTGCTCTGGAGCCAGCCTGGCGCAGCTGGGGCTGCTCAGCTGCACCAGAGAAGGCTCCAGGGACACCTCAGAGCCCCTGCCAGGGCCTCCAGGGGCTCCAGGAGAGCTGCACAGCCACTGGGGACAAGGCAGGCAGGGACAGCAGCCAGGCAATGGCTTCCCAGGGCCAGAGGGCAGGGACAGATTCTGGGCTATTGGGAATTAGGAATTGCTGGCTGGGAGGGTGGGCAGGCCCTGGCCCAGGGTGCCCAGAGCAGCTGTGGCTGCCCCTGGATCCCTGGCAGTGTCCCAGGCCAGGCTGGATGGGGCTTGGAGCAGCCTGGGACTGTGGGAGGTGTCCCTGCCCATGGCAGGGGGTGACACTGGATGGTCGTTTAGATTCCCTTCCAACTCAAACCATCCTCTGATTCCATGATTCTAGGAAAACACCTTAAAGATCATCACATGAAACCATTTAAGAGCCCTTTGGCAGAGGGACTTTTCCCAGTCCTGAATAGATCCAGCATTTTTGAGTTTTGTTCTGTTTTTTCTCAGAATAAAAAACATCAGGTACGACTTAGGCAAAGGGAATGCATTTTACTAAGAAAATAGAAGACTAGAACACACATTTCAATAGAGTTACAACGTTATAAAGTAGGAAGAAACCCCAACCACTTCACATTTTACATACAGTTTTAGTTTCAGCTGAGCAATGACCCTCCCAGGCACAGCCAACCCCGCGCAGATCAGGCTGGAACTGTTCTCACAAGCGCCCCAGCAGGCTCACATTGATTTGCATAAGGTAGATATGTTTAAGATAGAAATAAACGCAGGTTATTTTGCTGTTTTGTTGACAAGGCAGCCATATTTAGTCCCAAGAGTATTTTTATTCCCGCTAGGAAGGATCTGGCTGAAGAAGGGATGAGCCGAAGCCGATGGCAGGCGGAGAGCTGAGCTCAGTCTGGCGCCAGCCCCACGAGTTTGGGGAGCACCAGCAGCCAGCTCGGGGCTGCTGCAGCGCCAGCGGGACAGAACCGGCTCCTCCAGCTGCGCGGCGTCCCGGGCGAGTCCTGCCGTCCCCACGGAGGGAGGGAAGCGCTGGGAGCCGTGCTGGATCGTCCCACGGGAGCAGGCAGGGCGGGCAGGCCCACATTCAGCTGCCAGGCCAGTGCAGCAGAGCTTTGCTCTGCATCTCCTCCTCCCGTGTAACAGCAGTCCCTGCCCGCCGCCCGTGGCTGTCACAGGGCAGCATTTGGATCGTCCAGAGAGCAGGAATGACGGTGGATTATCCAGCTGGAAGCACTGCAGTGGGACTGCAGCCCTGGCTGCTGTCACACGGATCTGAGAGCCGCAGACAGCTCTGAGGTATGGCAGAGGGGCTCAGCTCTGCCCCTCCGCAGCCAGCCACACTGATCTGAGCCACAGACAGCTCTGAGGGATGGCAGAGGGGCTCAGCTCTGCCCCTCCGCAGCCAGCCACACTGATCTGAGCCACAGACAGCTCTGAGGGATGGCAGAGGGGCTCAGCTCTGCGGGGCTGGCAGAGGGGCTCAGCTCTGCCCCTCTGCAGCCAGCCCTGGCTGCTGTCACACTGATCTGAGAGCTGCAGACAGCTCTGTGCGATGGCAGAGGGGCCCAGCTCTGCCCCTCTACAGAGGAGCTCAGCTCTGCGGGATGGCAAAAGGGCTCAGCTCTGCCCCTCTGCAGCCAAACAAGACCAGCCGGGACTGCCGGGGCCGGAGTCAGCTGAACTGAAACCTGGGTGGGAGCTGTACAATAGTGATCCCCACTCTCCCACAGGAACAGTCACCACGGAGGGGAGGGCTGCTAACGAGAAACTAAAAGGTGTATCGTTCATCTTGGCAGGTACTACCAGAGGAGTGTGACCGAGTTACTTTATCCCCGTAAAACAGCGTGCTGGAAACAACAGTACAAGAGGAAGACACGCACCGACCACAGGAAACCTGTTACACACCACTCTGCAGGTAAAGTGTCACTTGGTTTGAAGCTTGGAAAACAAACACAACAGATCAGGATGCATCACTGTCCACAAATGTAACCGAAAACTTGTGCCACGCGTCACACTGGGGGTTTAAAATGTATCAGACACAACATTTTAATCGTCTCCTTCTACATGTCACTGTTGGCAGCTGGGCAGAGGCTTCAGGAGCACACAAACCTTTGCAACACCTTTGAACAAAACCACGGGTATTTTATGAAGAAAGGCTGTGCTTCATCAGATACCTTTACTCTCCCCTAAACGCTCCTACAGGTTGCTGCCAAGAGGCTCAGTCCTGCTCCTGCTGATTTTAAGGAAGCAAGGATTGGACAAATCCTGGAAGACTAACCTCAGCCAAGCTCCTGATCCTCTCAGAAGGGTTCTGCACACCCCAAGGAGACATGGAAGACAGTCTTTTACAAAATCATTTGGAGGGCAAGTCACGGGGGCTGTGTGACAAGCTACAACACTGGTGGTCCTTCAGGTGACGTATTTTTTTAACTTACACTATGTAACATGACCAAATGCATCCTGGTGACACCTGTTTCCCTTTGCGTACTGTCTAAGAGAATTTTCTGTAAAGTTAAAGACCAGTAAATATTTTGAATAAACCAGCAAACAGAAAAAATCGTGTTAAGTAGAATATGAAAAAGGAAACTGGTTCCTTACTAGCCAGCAAGATTAGCAGTTGTAATTACTTCAAGGATTAATTGTACCTGAAAGAAAACTGAACATGAATCTATGTATCTTAAAATCCTATGTATGAAAAAAAAAAATAATTCTGGAGAAGATGTAAGAGAGAGTGAAATGGACTTAAAACTCTGTGAGCTGGCAGGTTGCCTGTTGCCAACAGGAAACAATGGCTGCACACGGAAGGGCAAACCCCACCGTGCCCACAGGGCAAGCTGCAGGGGCTGCTCAGAGCATCCCCCAGGCAGGCAGGGCCCAGGAGGCCGGGGACAGGGCACAGAGCCAGCCACACCTCCAGCACAGCCCGGGGCTGGTCCCGCTCCTGCAGCGGGATTTCCAGCGGGATTCCTGTGCGGGAGCGGGAGCAGTCCCTGCCGGCACCTGCCGGACAGCAGGGAGGCAATGCCAGGATGGGCAGGGGCTGCTCAGAGCAGCGTCCTCCTGAGCCTGAGCGGGCAGGAGCTCCCTCTGGGAACGGCCAAGCAGGGCCCTGCTGCCTCCCCAAGCCACAGCTTTCCCTGAGCGCCAGCCATCAAGGGCCACTGGCTATGGACAGCAGCTGCAATCCTTGGGAACAAACAATCAGGCTGAAGGGAGGTGAGATCGGTGCATTTTGGGTGTTTTTGTCACTCATCTGCCTAACTGTCTGCTGGCAGGAGGGAGGAAGCTGTGTGTTCCCAGCACTCTGGAACCCAGTGATGCAGAACTCCGCTGGCACAGTACAACAGGCTTCAGATGGAGCTGGATTTTCAGAAGGCAAAAACAATTCATACATTGAATAAATAATTTCTTTCTCAGTAAGATCACTAATTTAAATACGATACAAACAAGGCATAGCAAAAATAGATGAAAAAAGCACTCTTTGTAAAAACATCCTACGTGTGTGTTGGTGTCTTTTGTACATTCACTTGCAAGTGCAAGCTCCTGCCCATGTGCGTCTCAGCACTCAGCAGTGAAGCACTTCGAACCCCACCACACAACACTTTACCACAGCTTGAACACCACAGTTTTTTCCCCACATCACTCTTTTCTGTGTTTATATAATCAGTCTTCTTTGCCCACACAGGCAGCACCTTCCCAAAGTTCACTGCTCTTTGTGCGAATACAATTTTAGAGCCAGAGATCAGGCTGTAGCTGCCTGAGGGGGTACTGAGACCATTTTCCCTGCTCTGTTCTGGCTTGTTCTGTGGAGACTGCATTTTCCTGTGTAACTGAGGACGCAGGAGCAGTGCTTGCCATGGTAAATCCCGAGCAAGCTCTGCTTTATCTCTTTGGATGATGTCTGCCAGTGCAGCACTGCTGGCACATCCATCTGTTTATTTACTCCTGCCCTTCTCCTGCCTTGCTGCAGCACACTGGAGCAGCCTGGTATCTCTGTTTCTGCTCCTGGCAGGGGCCTGTTCTCGGGGCAGGGAGCACACGAGGGGCAGGCACAGGCTGTGGCCACCCCTGGCTGTCCCTGCCTGTCCCCCTGGTGCAGTGACCGGGGCTCTTGGGCCCTGCTCCAAGGGAGTCGGTGAGTGTACACTGTGGCATCTGCAGCAAACGTGCAGCGCTACCCTGGCAAGGAAGAACTCAGCTGGGAACTCCTGCTGTCACACAAGGACTCTGACAAGCCAGGCCTGCAAGGGCAGTGACTGGAGTGATCAGCGCGGGGCTTGCAGCACTGCACCTTTTGGGTCCAGTGTCACACCGACAGAGCGTGCGGGACCGAGGCCTCAGCTCAGTCCCACAGACTCACTCGTATGAGCAGCTGCCTGACAGCATTCCTGCTCCAGCCCTGCCAGCACCTGGAGCCCACACTGCCTACGGGGTGCTGCCTCCAACTGAGTCCACTCTGCAGCTTTCATAAAACATCACACGTGAGTCTTGTTGCGAGAACAAGGGAGAAAACAACCTGGCTTAAATAAAACAGAAACTTGAAAAAATTAAAAAATTAGGTAAAGATCCTTCGGTAAATCATTTTGCAGTCCATTGCTTAAAATCTCCTAGTAAAATCTTTAAAAAGATTTCCATAAATTACTTCAGGTCCTACCTCTACCCAATAAAATTTATTCTTTGACAGCATGGCTTTGTTTTTAAAAGCTATTAAGTGATCAGTATTATTTTCAGGCTTCCCAAGGACAATTTGAACTTGCTCACATTTTTCCTGAGAACAGATTTCACGGAGTGATGAAAACAAAGCTGCAAACTTTGCTGCAGACCCCACACGTGTACATCTCGCTGCTCCTCAAGGATACAGCAGCCAATGCCACAAGGATGTCTGGACACGGGCATCTTTAAACATTAAACAAAACAGAAGGCCCATCGGACTCCCTAACTTGTCTTTAACTGCCCTTTTGTTTTTTCTAGGACAAGTGGTCTCCCTTGAAGTCACAGCTAATGCAGTGTGACAACACTAGGACAATTAGAAGACTGATTATTAAAGGCAGAAATAAGTAATTCTGGATATCAGCAGCGATGAGAGAGCTACAGTTTATCGTCAAATGCATGTAGCTAAAGTATCATGAATGGACTTCTTCGGTGTGGTGCTGGCTGTAAGCAAGAAATGCAATGTTATTGTTTAAATTAATTTTGGAGGGCTCTCTCATCCCTGTGGCAGATGCCGTTATCCATACAGTTTATCAGGTACTTGGGAGAAATCAGGTGAAAAACAGGGTGTAAGGGGCGGGGGGGGGGGGGGTGGGAACCCAAAAAACAAAGGCAACGAAATGAGCGCAAATAAATTAGAGGAGTCGAAGCTCATGATTGGAGTTGGTCTGAGGAGGGAGGGAGGGGATCCCTGCAGAGTGGCGGCGCTGCCTGAGGCGCGGGCGCAGGGCTGGTCAGTGCACCTTGGACTCGGGCCAGTCGTACACGTCCGGCATGAAGGACTCGTACTCGTAGCTCCACACCTTGGAGCGGATGTAGCGGTTCTTGTCGGCCGGCTCGGGGTAGTGGAAGGCCATGTTGTTGGCATACAGGAACTCCATCACCTGGGGAGGGGGAACAGCACGGCTCGGAGCCCGCGGCACTGCTCGCTGCGCCACGGGCACGGCCGGGAATGCACACTGCAGAGGAAGGAACGGCCTCTGGGCCAGAGAGGGGGGCATCCTGGGCACCAAAGGGTGATTGGCAAGCAGAGAGAAGAGGCAGAAAGCTGCTGACAGACAAAGGGGTGTCAACCAAGCAAATGATGCTCGCAGCTTCTACCCGTTAGATTAATAAAAGGATGCCTGCTTGCCTCGTGGGCAAAGCAGAACTACCAATGAAACAATGCATGGACAAAGCAGAGCTACCAATGAAACAATGCATGGACAAAGCAGAGCTACCAATGAAACAATGTATGGACAAAGCAGAGATATCAACCAAACCATGCATGGACAAACAGAGCTACCAACAAAACCATGCATGGACAAAGCAGAGATACCAACAAAACAATGCATGGACAAAGAGAGCTACCAACAAAACCATGCATGGACAAGCAGAGTTACCAACAAAACAATGCATGGACAAACAGAGCTACCCATAAAACAATGCATGGACAAAGCAGAGCTACCAACAAAACAATGCATGGACAAAGAGAGCTACCCATAAAGCAATGCATGGACAAAGCAGAGTTACCAATGAAACAATGCATGGACAAACAGAGCTACCAATGAAACAATGCATGGACAAGCAGAGCTACCAACAAAACCATGCATGGACAAACAGAGCTACCCATAAAACAATGCATGGACAAACAGAGCTACCCATAAAACCATGCATGGACAAAGCAGAGATATCAACAAAACAATGCATGGACAAAGAGAGCTACCCATAAAACAATGCATGGACAAAGCAGAGATATCAACAAAACAATGCATGGACAAAGAGAGCTACCCATAAAACAATGCATGGACAAAGTGGAGCTACCCATCAAACCATTCATGGACAAACAGAGCTACCAATGAAACAATGCATGGACAAAGCAGAGATATCAACCAAACCATGCATGGACAAACAGAGCTACCAATGAAACAATGCATGGACAAAGCAGAGATATCAACCAAACCATGCATGGACAAACAGAGCTACCCATCAAACAATGCATGGACAAAGCAAAGCTACCAACCAAACCATGCATGGACAAAGCAGAGCTACCCATCAAACAATGCATGGACAAACAGAGCTACCAACCAAACCATGCATGGACAAAGTGGAGCTACCAATGAAACAAATTCTCATCTTGTGTAGACCAAGATGAGAAGTAAATACAAACACTGTTTAGAAGCACAATAAATGGCTTTTGCTCAATTCACAGTGAATCATGCAGAGTCCTTTGTCTTCTGTCCTCAGCACCTCCGTGTCTTTACATCCCCACACGCCTAAGCTGCGATCTCAAAATTGAATTTCAGGAATCAGAAGGGAGCAATTTTGGCCCATCATGGCTGCCAAGCTGAAGCATCCAACAACAGGAACGTTTTAATACATTTCTCTTATTGCAGGGACAAAGAACTGGGTGTTGCCCAAGCACCTCATATTCAAGGGTCACACTCTGTGCAACTCAGCAGGTTAATGTACACATAAACCACTTTTACTGCAGTGCAATTTTATATTTCATACTCACCTTGACAGCAATATAAATAGAAACTTCCCTGATATTGGACAGTGGAGGATAAAGTCTTCCTTGTGCAAGCTCTTCATCTGTCAACTGTTCTGCCAATGCCTGAGTCAGAGAAACAAACACTTTTTATTTACTAATGTGACTTTATTTACCAAATATGACTAATAACGTGCCAGAAGACCTGAGAGAATCAAGCTGCAGTGCTCTTAGCACCAGAGTGCTCCCAAATCACTGGAGCGAGGCACTCAGGATCTGAGGAACTGAGGAACTGAGAATCAGCACATTGACTGCAAACATTTAGCAAATGAGCTCTGGTATTTTGGGGGATGAACCCCCCAGAGCCACAGAAACCCCTGGCCACAGAGCCAGCTGCAGAACCCAGGGCAGGGCAGGGCAGGGGACAGCCCTGCTGCCACAGTAACTCACACAGGGACACACCTGCTACTTCATCACAACTGCAACGGAACCTGATTCTTGGCACAACTTTGGTCAAAACACATTTTTTTTCCCCCACTGTGGAGGGGCAAGCCAACAGAAACCAAACAGGAAACCACTGTGCTTCACCAGGATTTGGGAAAAGTGCCCATCCAGCCATCCCTGCTGTGTCAGAAGGCCCAGCCTGCTCTGGTCCCAGACTTACCTTGGCAGCCTCCAGGAAAACCTTATCACTGATGTGCCTGACGCTGCTGAGGATCACAGCCAGAGCCACGCCTACAAGAAATCACGGCCAGTTAGGGATCTTCACTTTAAATTGCAGCCTGCTGCAAGGAGCTGCCTCTCACCTCCAGCGTTATCCCTGAAAACCTTCCCTCAGCTTTCTGCACCCAGGGGCAGAGCCATGGGGTGGCTCGGGTTGAAGATCATCCCATCCCACCCCCTGCCTCGGCAGGGACACCCTCCACACGCACAGCACTGCTACCACGGGTGCAGCCACGGCCACAGCAGGTGGCTTCAGGAAGGGCTGGAGCTTTGCAGCTCAGGGAGGCAAGGGGAAAGCACAGAACCATCCACAGTGCTACTTTTCTACCCTACTTGTGCAGATACAACTTACGACTTCAAGAACTATTAACTCTGAGAGTTATTAATATAAATCCAAGTGTAAATTAACATCTGTTTTCTCCATTCCTCCCCAAACAAGCAGCATAACCATAATGCAGCAGTCCCAAAGCCTTTAATAACACCCTTCTGTTTTCTCAGCCACATTCAGCTGGGTTTGCTCCCTGTGCATGCATGTGCCCCACATCCAGCCTGGACTGACTGTCTGTCCTCCAGCCACTCGTATCTCCAAGCTCTCAAACGCTGGCAGCACCTCTGCATGCTGCTTCACTGACTGTGCCTTTGCAGCAAGGGAGCCCAAGGAAAGGTGCAGGCAGCCCAGACTTAGAGATTAAAGGGTGACAGCTCCATTTATTACCTGGGAAGATGTAAGCATTGTTTCCTTGGCCTGGTTTGAAGGTCCTCCCATCCTTCAGAGTGACCAGCTCGAAGGGGCTGCCACTGGCAAACAGGCACCGGCCCTGCCAGGAGGAAGGGTGGGAGAAAGGGTCAGTGGGCAGCTGGGCAGGGACAGGGCCTGGAGCCACTGGGAGCTGGGCAGGGACAGAGCCTGGAGCCACTGAGAGCTGGGCAGGGACAGAGCCTGGAGCCAGCAGCAGCTGGGCAGGGACAGAGCCTGGAGCCACCCGGAGCTGGGCAGGGACAGAGCCTGGAGCCAGCAGGAGCTGGGCAGGGACAGAGCCTGGAGCCAGCGGGAGCTGGGCAGGGACAGAGCCTGGAGCCAGCAGCAGCTGGGCAGGGACAGAGCCTGGAGCCAGCAGCAGCTGGGCAGGGACAGAGCCTGGAGCCAGCAGCAGCTGGGCAGGGACAGAGCCTGGAGCCAGCAGCAGCTGGGCAGGGACAGAGCCTGGAGCCACTGAGAGCTGGGGAGGGACAGAGCCTGGAGCCAGCAGGAGCTGGGCAGGGACAGAGCCTGGAGCCAGCGGGAGCTGGGCAGGGACAGAGCCTGGAGCCACCGGGAGCTGGGCAGGGACAGAGCCTGGAGCCAGCAGCAGCTGGGCAGGGACAGAGCCTGGAGCCAGCAGGAGCTGGGCAGGGACAGAGCCTGGAGCCACCCGGAGCTGGGCAGGGACAGAGCCTGGAGCCACCGGGAGCTGGGCAGGGACAGAGCCTGGAGCCAGCAGGAGCTGGGCAGGGACAGAGCCTGGAGCCAGCAGGAGCTGGGCAGGGACAGAGCCTGGAGCCACCGGGAGCTGGGCAGGGACAGAGCCTGGAGCCAGCAGCAGCTGGGCAGGGACAGAGCCTGGAGCCACCGGGAGCTGGGCAGGGACAGAGCCTGGAGCCACTGAGAGCTGGGCAGGGACAGAGCCTGGAGCCACCCGGAGCTGGGCAGGGACAGAGCCTGGAGCCACTGGGAACTGGGCAGGGACAGAGCCTGGAGCCAGCAGGAGCTGGGCAGGGACAGAGCCTGGAGCCACCCGGAGCTGGGCAGGGACAGAGCCTGGAGCCACTGGGAGCTGGGCAGGGGACAGAGCCTGGAGCCAGCAGCAGCTGGGCAGGGACAGAACCTGGAGCCACTGGGAGCTGGGCAGGGACAGAGCCTGGAGCCAGCAGCTGCTGGGCAGGGACAGAGCCTGGAGCCACTGAGAGCTGGGCAGGGACAGAGCCTGGAGCCAGCAGCAGCTGGGCAGGGACAGAGCCTGGAGCCACCGGGAGCTGGGCAGGGACAGAGCCTGGAGCCAGCAGCAGCTGGGCAGGGACAGAGCCTGGAGCCAGCAGGAGCTGGGCAGGGACAGAGCCTGGAGCCACCGGGAGCTGGGCAGGGACAGAGCCTGGAGCCACCGGGAGCTGGGCAGGGACAGAGCCTGGAGCCAGCAGGAGCTGGGCAGGGACAGAGCCTGGAGCCAGCAGCAGCTGGGCAGGGACAGAGCCTGGAGCCAGCAGGAGCTGGGCAGGGACAGAGCCTGGAGCCACCGGGAGCTGGGCAGGGACAGAGCCTGGAGCCAGCAGGAGCTGGGCAGGGACAGAGCCTGGAGCCACTGGGAGCTGGGCAGGGACAGAGCCTGGAGCCACCGGGAGCTGGGCAGGGACAGAGCCTGGAGCCAGCAGCAGCTGGGCAGGGACAGAGCCTGGAGCCACCGGGAGCTGGGCAGGGACAGAGCCTGGAGCCAGCAGCAGCTGGGCAGGGACAGAGCCTGGAGCCAGCGGGAGCTGGGCAGGGACAGAGCCTGGAGCCACTGGGAGCTGGGCAGGGACAGAGCCTGGAGCCAGCAGCTGCTGGGCAGGGACAGAGCCTGGAGCCACCGGGAGCTGGGCAGGGACAGAGCCTGGAGCCAGCAGCAGCTGGGCAGGGACAGAGCCTGGAGCCAGCAGCAGCTGGGCAGGGACAGAGCCTGGAGCCAGCAGGAGCTGGGCAGGGACAGAGCCTGGAGCCACTGGGAGCTGGGCAGGGACAGAGCCTGGAGCCAGCAGCAGCTGGGCAGGGACAGAGCCTGGAGCCAGCAGGAGCTGGGCAGGGACAGAGCCTGGAGCCAGCAGCAGCTGGGCAGGGACAGAGCCTGGAGCCAGCCTGAGCTGGGCAGGGACAGAGCCTGGAGCCACTGGGAGCTGGGCAGGGACAGAGCCTGGAGCCAGCAGCAGCTGGGCAGGGACAGAGCCTGGAGCCAGCGGGAGCTGGGCAGGGACAGAGCCTGGAGCCAGCGGGAGCTGGGCAGGGACAGAGCCTGGAGCCACTGGGAGCTGGGCAGGGACAGAGCCTGGAGCCAGCAGCAGCTGGGCAGGGACAGAGCCTGGAGCCACCCGGAGCCAGGGGCCACAGGGGACATGGGGCACTGATCACTCTGCCCTGAGCAGGACATGGGGCACTGATCACTCTGCCCTGAGCAGGGGACGTGGGGCACTGATCACCATGCCCTGAGCAGGACACGTGGCACTGATCACCCTGCCCTGAGCAGGGGACGTGGGCACACGGGGCACTGATCACCCTGCCCTGAGCAGGACACGGGGCACTGATCACCCTGCCCTGAGCAGGGGACATCGGACATATCCCACCTGCTTGGAGGGACTGAAACACGGAGCCCTGCTGTGTTAACCCTTTCCAGCACCACTGCAGCGCTGCTGTGTTGACCCTTTCCAGCACCACAGCCACAGGGACCCTGCAGACTCATGAGCAATGGCCACTGCCAGAGCAGGCTGGAGCACAACAAAAGGTCACTTTCTCACTGGAGGGTGTGGGGGTAGAGGGAGGAACTGCTGTGTCAGACTGCTGCTGGGAGCAATCAGAGCAGTGAATAATGCAGGGTGCTTATCCTTCCTTTGGAAAGGATTTTCATTTGCACAAAATATCAAAACGTATCTGAGTGTGAACCACACCCTCTAGATAAACGAGCCTCTTCTCAAGCAGTAAAACACTGAAAGCAAAAAAAATCTTGACTTTCTTTTGAGTAACAGGTTTAGAAACATGAGTTTAAAACCTTTAAGGCTCCCAGGACTTAAAGGTGTTTGAAAACAAATTACCA
>CM077481.1:7025109-7102609 GCA_039654755.1 Calcarius lapponicus
CTGCCCAGGGACACGAGGGGACAGGGGCCATCCCTGCCTGGGGACAGGAGGGGACAGGGGCCATCCCTGCCTGGGAACAGGAGGGGACAGGGGCCACCCCTGCCCAGGGACAGGAGGGGACAGGGGCCACCCCTGCCCAGGGACAGGAGGGGACAGGGCCACCCCTGCTTGGGGACAGGAGGGGACAGGGCCATCCCTGCCCAGGGACAGGAGGGGACAGGGCCATCCCTGCCCAGGGACAGGAGGGGACAGGGGCCACCCCTGCCCAGGGACACGAGGGGACAGGGCCACCCCTGCCCGGGGAGCACAGGGCCCCAGGGGTCACTGCTGGCAGCACCTGCAGGACTGCTGCGAGCCCAGCTCCTCCCTGCTCCAAGGACTCTCTCAGCCATTACACTGCAAAACTTGCACTGAGTGCCTACTGTGAGGCCAACAGGCTTCATTAAAATACAAAATAATTGAAAAGAGCCATGAGAAACAAGAGTTAATTGATCACAGCCACCTAACAGTACTGCTGGTCATTCTCTTAAAAAAGCAGTAACAAGATTAAGGCTACTTTAAGCTTTGCAAAACGTTGTCACCTACAAATGAAGGCCTCCTTTCCCACCAGCCCCATTTGCTTTTGCCAGAAGGGGAGGAAGAGCTGCGTTCTCACAGCCCTGAACCCAAGCAGAGAGAGAACAATTCGAGCCCTGGTGCTCAGGCAGCCCTGCTGGGCAGCCCCAGCACGACAAGGCAGTCCCAGCAGGGCAGTCCCAGCAGGGCAGGGCAGCAGCCCCAGCAGGGCAGCCCCAGCAGGGCAGCCCCAGCAGGGCAGCCCCAGCAGAGCAGCCCCAGCAGAGCAGCCCCAGCAGGGCAGTCCCAGCAGGGCAGTCCCAGCAGGGCAGGGCAGCAGCCCCAGCAGAGCAGACCCAGCAGAGCAGCCCCAGCAGAGCAGCCCCAGCAGGGCAGACCCAGCAGAGCAGTCCCAGCAGGGCAGGGAAGCAGCCCCAGCAGGGCAGCCCCAGCAGAGCAGCCCCAGCACAACAAGGCAGTTCCAGCAGGGCAGTTCCAGCAGGGCAGCCCCAGCAGAGCAGCCCCAGCAGGGCAGCCCCAGCAGGGCAGCCCCAGCAGAGCAGCCCCAGCAGGGCAGCCCCAGCAGAGCAGCCCCAGCACGACAAGGCAGTCCCAGCAGGGCAGCCCCAGCAGAGCAGCCCCAGCAGAGCAGCCCCAGCAGCCCCAGCAGGGCAGCCCCAGCAGCCCCAGCAGGGCAGCCCCAGCAGCCCCAGCAGAGCAGCCCCAGCAGGGCAGCCCCAGCAGCCCCAGCAGGGCAGCTCCAGCCCAGGCTCACCCACCTCTGTCAGCGTGTAGGCCTCCTCTGCTGTGCACTCGGCCTTGGCCGTGGGGTTGCTCAGGGCAAAGATGATGGGCCGCTCGTTGATGGAAGCCATGGCTTTGATCACGTCCTGGGTGAAGAGACGCCCTGCCCCAGCCACTCCTGGGGGAGAGGGGAGCACACAAAACCACAGTCAAGGCTGGCTGCCCCAGGCAGGGACAGCCACCCCACCCTGAGCTCAGGGCAGCCCTCCAGCCTCCCCCCAGAGCACAGCTCCTCTGGCAGCTGGAGATGGAGCCAGGCACTGCTCCTGGCTGGCTGGAACTCACAACTTCCACAGCAACATCTCCTGAGTGTGCTCCAGAAGCCTATTTCACGCTATTTTTTGGTATTGATCAAGGAACACGGTCCTGGATAAGCAAGAGGGAATTCCAGGTGCTTTGTGGATGATTCACCCCTGCTGGGTGTAAGCTGTGCAATGCACAGCTGACACCGGTGCTCCTGACCACACCCAAACCCAGAGGCACAAACACTCAGCTATGATGCATTTGTGCAGCGGCTACAAGCTCCAGGGTATTCAGCCAAAAAACCCTCTCCTTTTCCAAATAAATCACATGCCAAGGAAACTGCAGTCACAGCAGGAAACACCTGTAATCCTATCTGCTCCCTGCAGACAGCCACAGCTGTAACAAGTACCTGGGGATGTCAGTGAGCCCAGAGGTGCTGGTGATCTGCAGCATGGAACTGCTGCTTCCAGCTGTGCTGCTGGCAGAGTCTGACCACAGGGAGGGACTGGGGGACACAGGGTCAGAAAACACCCAAACAACTCGAGTTAGGGAACTCCCGTAGGAAACACGATGGTTGTGGCTGCTCTCTGCCACTAAGGACACAAGGCTCAGAAGGAGAACCACAGCCCAGTGTATTTTCAAGTAGAAAACTGACCTCACACTTCCATGTTATTTACATCAGCAGAAATGCAGATGGCTGTCACCAAGCTGCCCAGAACCCTGGTAACAAATTAAAGGCAGTAAAAAGCCAAATTACAGAAAACTAAACTCACTCACCGATGATAGCTGAAGGCCGAAGTATATTCACTGCCTCTACAAATGTCTTTGGTATGTCCTCTGGAGCCTTGTGGGCAAATGGCTCCTGGTGGGGATCCACCGTCTGCTCCCGGCCCTGCAGGTAAAGCAGAGGTTCCTCCTGTGAGGGGAGGGCAAGGCAGGGCTCACCTGTGCTGGGGGACTCCCAGGTGTGCTGCAGCCCTACCTGGACCAGCAGGCCGTGCTTGTCAAACATCCACACTCTCCTGGAGGCCTCCTCGTGGGAAACACCGCTTTCCATCATGGCCATGACAATGAGGTTGGCGATACCCAGGGCGGCCTGGCGGGTGAAAGGACTCGGGTTGGTGACAGGGCACAGAAGAGGTCTGCCATCAGCCCCCACAGAAGGCCTCAGGGAGCCTGCTCTGAGACACAGCAAGTGTTTCCCTGCAGGCAGGACAGCAGGGGCAGCTCTCCAGGGGCTGTGAGTGTGCCAGCCCAGCCCGGCAGCGACAGAAGGGCTCAGCCCTCCTGCCACCAAACCAACCCGTGCTGCGTGCCCCGTGCTCCCAGCCGGGCTCCTGCCCCCGGCAGGGCTGGCAGAGGGCAGCAGGAGGCTGTGCTGGCCCCTGCCCCCTCCCGGCAGGAGAAATGAGGCAGAGCACACCAATTACTGCCACCAGCGCCTTTCCCAGATGGAGAACTTCTCAGATAATTAAGTCGTTTTGTCAGCACCACAGGAGCAATTGCGCTGATGCACGAGAAGCGCAGGGCTGCTCCTGGCACTGCAGCACCAGTAACTGGTGCCTGCTGCAAACTGAATCAATCACCTTGCTGAGAAGCACTCCGTGTACTTCCCTCCGGTGCTATAAAAATCAACAAGATGGTCTCACTACACCATGATTTTATGGTGAGTTTCCCTTCAAACACACACAAGTCCCTGGTGCTTTCTTCAAGGCCGTGCAGGGAAATGAAGAATGTGAGTCCCTGCAAATGTTAAACACCTTTCACACAGTCCTGTTTAGGCAGAGTCCTTCCTGCTAAGGCACTTCAGCTGGCCTTATATGAAAAGTTCTGCAATGGAGTTCAGAGAAGGCAAACCTCCACGATGAGAAAATACACATTTTTAATATCTCTCGCTGCTCGGGGCCCTTAAGAGGACTCACCTCTCCTGCTCCAAGGAACAGCACTTTCTGGTCTGTGAGTGGTTTCCCAGTGGCTTTCTGGGCTGCCAGCAGTCCTGCCAAGGCCACTGAGGCTGTCCCTGTGAGAGCAGAGCAAATCTGAGGGCAGCTGAACACATCTCCATGGCAGGCGGTGGCTTTGGGAAGAGCTCCTGCAGGGATATTCGGGAACACAAGCAAAGGGTGTACCTTGGATGTCGTCGTTGAAGGTACAGTACTTCTCCCTGTACTTCCTCAGGAACCGGAAAGCATTGTGGTTTCCAAAGTCCTCAAACTGGATGAGCGTGTTCTGGCCATACCTACAGGAGATGGCAAACACCCCAACACTGCACAGAGGCAGGGGAGGGCAGCAGAGCCTGCCCCCCATCCTTATCTGTGCAGCAGGCTGTCCTCGGGCAGAGCCCAGCAGCCCTGTCTCTGTTCTGTGCCTCGCCACAGATAACCACAGGCAGCATGCTCTGGGTCACCGAGGAGGGACAGACAGGGACAGACACACAGCTTCTGGCGCTCTCCTCACCCCCTGGGTGGCTGATCAGCTGTGAGGGCTGCTCTGTGCCCTACCTGTCCGTGATGGCTTCCATGAACTCATCGATCAGGTCATCGTAGACCTGCGAGCGATCCCTCTTCTGGTACAGCCCCATGTAGAAGGGATCCTTCAGCAGGGTCTGCAGGGAACAAGCCAGGGAGAGAGCAGGGTGAATGCCTGCCCCAGGGCACACCCAGCACAGCTCACACCCGAGATGCTGCAGGCACACAGCCCCAGCCTGCATCGGCGCTCTGTAATTTCAGCGGGCACTCGGCGCTGGTGATGGCTGCTTTTAAAACAGAACAAATCAATACTGTGAACAATAAACTGCTTCAATAAATCTAATTCCCATTCCCAGCTTCTTAAAAGTCGGGTCAAAACTGACTGCCTATTTTGCAGTGTTCCAGCATTCCAATTACTTCCAGGTGCACCCTTTCATGGACAAATCAATGGACACTTCTAAGTCACTGTACAGTTAACCCCAAACCTTTTACCCTTTGCATAAAATATTCAGGTTTATCTTAAATAACAGTGCTCAAAAAAAAGAGAAAAACCCTAGAATCCTCTAACTCCCTTGTCTAGGAACTCTTCCACTGCACCCTTTCCTCCAGGCAGGGTTGGGGTGTGTTTGCCTCTCCTGGGGTTCTCCTCACTTTTTGGTTGTATTCCTTTTGACCACATTCCCCAGTTATAGTATAGGACCCATTTTTATAGTGGTAACTCACTGTGTTATCAGTCCCAACGTCGATGCACACAGGCAGGCATTTATCTGGGTGTATCCCTGCACAGGCTGTGTACAGACACAGCTTCCCCACTGGAATTCCCATCCCGTACACCCCCAGGTCCCCAAGACCCAATATTCTTTCTCCATCAGTGACGACAACAGCCTGATGAAAAGAAAACAAACAAACAAACAAAAAAGCAGGTCAAATCACACATGGTCACTGAAATTTATAAAGATTAGCTCAATAGCAGCTGTGGTTTTTTCCCAGGTGAAAACTGAGGTATGTTTGCACAGTCAAACGAAGAACAGATCATGAGGGATATTTTCCTCAACCCATAAACCTCACAATTAGGGTGAAACACTGATCTGCAAGATGTGCATTACCTTAATGAGCTGCATTCTGCCAGCATCACTAAAGAGCCAGAATGCATTACTTAATATTTATGTTTCCATCAAATACTAGTAAATCTCAAAAAACTCAAATGAGATGGAATAACAACTAGAAACTAAATCACACCATGACAGTACCTTAACGTCGTTATCTGGCCAGTTGTTCACAATTGACCTTATGTGGCCTCTGTCTGAGATGGAAATAAATAATCCCCTGAAAGGAAAAAAAACAAACCACAAACCAGAAATATTTTGGGGGTCACAATTAGAAATTTCACCATGCTTCTGTAAAAGTAAGTGTCAAACAGGACAACCTAAAATTCAAAGTTTTACAGCCACTGTAATAATTCATCAAAGGACAATATCTGTTCTTGCCCTGGGGCAGGGATCTGAGGAATCACCTGAACCAGCCCTCCTGAGCAGGGTGACACAGAGATGGGCCTGAGGAGCCCCTGAACCAGCCCTGTTGTACAGGGTGACACAGAGATGGGCCTGAGGAGCCCCTGAACCAGCCCTGTTGTACAGGGTGACACAGAGATGGGCCCTGAGGAGCCCCTGAACCAGCCCTATGGTACAGGGTGACACAGAGATGGGCCTGAGGAGCCCCTGAACCAGCCCTATTGTACAGGGTGACACAGAGATGGGCCTGAGGAGCCCCTGAACCAGCCCTGTTGTACAGGGTGACACAGAGATGGGCCTGAGGAGCCCCTGAACCAGCCCTGTTGTACAGGGTGACACAGAGATGGGCCTGAGGAGCCCCTGAACCAGCCCTATGGTACAGGGTGACACAGAGATGGGCCTGAGGAGCCCCTGAACCAGCCCTGTTGTACAGGGTGACACAGAGATGGGCCTGAGGAGCCCCTGAACCAGCCCTGTTGTACAGGGTGACACAGTGATGGGCCTGAGGAGCCCCTGAACCAGCCCTGTTGTACAGGGTGACACACAGATGGGCCTGAGGAGCCCCTGAACCAGCCCTGTTGTACAGGGTGACACAGAGATGGGCCTGAGGAGCCCCTGAACCAGCCCTCCTGAGCAGGGTGACAGGTGATGGGCCTGAGGAGCCCCTGAACCAGCCCTGTTGTACAGGGTGACAGGTGATGGGCCTGAGGAACCCCTGAACCAGCCCTATTGTACAGGGTGACACAGAGATGGGCCTGAGGAGCCCCTGAACCAGCCCTGTTGTACAGGGTGACACAGAGATGGGCCTGAGGAGCCCCTGAACCAGCCCTCCTGAGCAGGGTGACACAGAGATGGGCCTGAGGAGCCCCTGAACCAGCCCTCCTGAGCAGGGTGACACAGAGATGGGCCTGGGGAGCCCCTGAACCAGCCCTATTGTACAGGGTGACACAGAGATGGGCCTGAGGAGCCCCTGAACCAGCCCTCCTGAGCAGGGTGACACAGTGATGGGCCTGAGGAGCCCCTGAACCAGCCCTCCTGAGCAGGGTGACACAGAGATGGGCCTGAGGAGCCCCTGAACCAGCCCTGTTGTACAGGGTGACACAGAGATGGGCCTGAGGAGCCCCTGAACCAGCCCTATTGTACAGGGTGACACAGAGATGGGCCTGAGGAGCCCCTGAAGCAGCCCTCCTGAGCAGGGTGACACAGAGATGGGCCTGAGGAGCCCCTGAACCAGCCCTATTGTACAGGGTGACACAGAGATGGGCCTGAGGAGCTCCTGAACCAGCCCTATTGTACAGGGTGACACAGAGATGGGCCTGAGGAGCCCCTGAACCAGCCCTCCTGAGCAGGGTGACACAGAGATGGGCCTGAGGAGCCCCTGAACCAGCCCTCCTGAGCAGGGTGACACAGTGATGGGCCTGAGGAGCCCCTGAACCAGCCCTCCTGAGCAGGGACCTAAGGAACCCACCTGAACCAGCCCTCTGCAGCAGGGCTGAGGGTGATGTCCACAAATCCCTTTCAATCTACACTCCCTTCCAGAGGCTCTGTCCTGACACAGATCCTCAGAGCCACGAAGGGACTCTGACAGCTGGGGAAATCCCCCCTGGAATTACAGAGCTGTGTGGCACCTAGGAAGAGCTGGAAATGGGGCTGAAGCCCTGCACTTGTGGTATTTATGTGACCCATCTCCGTGTCTGCTTCCAAACATTTTGTTTCTCAATATAAACTGTGTCATGAGATATATTTTAACAAACTTTTACTGCCCTGACGTGGCACAAGGCTGGTGTAGCTGCGCCAGGCTGAAAATGACACAAACCATTTCCAAACCTCAGGCCAGAACGCAGAGGAAAGGACAACAGCAGTGTGTGTGCCCTTACTTTGGTCTCCTGAAGATGTGTCCGTACTGGGAGCAGGCCAGGCCCACGGTGGGAGTGTACACAATGGGCATCAGCCGCTCAATGTCGTCCTGCAGCACCCTGTAGAACAGCTTCTCGTTTCTCTCCTGGATGCCCATGATGTAGATGTACCTGTAATTCACCAGCACAAGGAAAAACACCCCTGGCTGTCTCCCACTCCTGGTGCTCCCTCGGGAAAGCCCCCTGGCCCTGGGTCAGGCTGGGAGCACCAAAGGGAAGCTGGGAAGAGAGCAGCAGCGAGATGGAAATGCTGGATGGACACACTGCGTGTGTGCTGGCAAGGGAATAATGACAAATGTGACTGAAGACAGCCCAGGGATTTACTGCAGGGAGCCTCAGTACCCTTGTAAACAACATTACAGTAAAATAATTTTCCATGCAGAAGATGTGCCTTGTGAATCCCAGCACCAACACACAGGTGCAGCACACTTAGCTCTACCAGAAGGCTCATTCTGAAGGACTTATGTGGGTGTGTAAATTAAATCTGAACTTCTGCAAATGTACCCACCAATTTGCTGTGTATCAACACATACTCCATCCTGCTGACCCAACGACATAAAGATAATGAATTAGCAATCTGCCTCAGGCCACAGCAGCTGGGCACTTGGCCAATACAGATGACAGGACTGCTTTGGACCAGCAAGCGTCATGCTGTGGATTTAAGAGCCATCTCTCAGTTCTGATCAGAACAAAAGAGCTTTGATGTGGTCCAAAAGCCATTCCAGTTCTCCTCCTGCCTGTGGGAGACTGCATTTTCACAGGCAGAGATACACAAAGATTATGTGAAAACAATAATGGGATGCTAAAAGCAAGGCATCCGAAAAATGAAACACAGCAAAATCGCTTGCAGTTCACCAAACCAGTATGTTAAGTAATAAAATACTTTAAAAAATCCAGATTATGAGACTTAGAATTCTACTCTCGTAGCTCTTTTTTAGCATTAACTACTGTTTATGTTAAACACTGGTTTTGGTATCTCAAACGCTCAGTTTACCTTCATCATCACACATTTTCAAAAACTGGGCTGAATGCCACCTGCTGTGCTCTGACCACCTGCCACTCCATCTTACATATCACAGAAATACGTGTGACAGGTTGCAGGCAGGTTTGCAGCTTTGTTACTGATTTTTCGCTCCTTTTTGCCGCTTTATGAACATGGAATATTAAAAAAAAAAGAAAGAAAAAGGAAAATAAAAAGAAAAAAAAGCTTCCCAACCTCATTTGGCCGTGGGATGAAAGCAGTTTTCTGTGCCAAAGTGAAAACAACACCCAAGAACTGAAAAGCCCAGCTGAGGCACTGGAAACTTTGGTTACCCCCAGACAGTATTTTCCCATTTCCATCTTATTTCCAGCCCCAGTATTCCCGCTCACTTGCGCCACAGGACACAGCGCTTACTTCTCCAAGGGGTCGGTCATTTTTGCCAGGTTCTTGTGGAAGCGCAAGGCTTGGATGTCCTGCGTCTCTATCTTGGGAGGCAGGAGTCCCTGCAGCCCCAGCATCTGTCGCTCGTGCAGGGTGAAGGCCATGCCCTGGAAACGAGAGGAGAGCAGCAGCCATCAGCCCCTGGACACCGCGCCCTGTGCTCCAGGCAGGGCCGGGGTGCTCGCTCGTCCTGGGGCACTCTCCTCACCTTCTGGGGGCACTCCTTTCCACCCACACTGCCCAGACCTGGCCGGATTTAACCGTCCTCCGGGCAGCTGGAGAGCAGCAAGAGGCGCTGCTGCAAACGGGTTAAACGTGGAACAACAGCTGCTTTTGCCATTGTTAAACTGTCACCCGGGCTGGGCCCTACAGTCACAGACAGTAACTGTAGCTCGGATTTTTATCTCAGTTGCTCCATTTGCTGCTTTTTTCAGTAATACAGCCTGATGCCCAAGTTACTGAATTGCCCTAATGCTTCTATTAAGATCACAGTCCTACCCAAATACTTCATTTACACTTAGGGATGGATCTAATAAATTTGTCTACTACCAAAATGCCTCGGTAGCAAATTAGAAGAGCTCAACTGCAAAAACTTTCCCCTCTTCTCCATTTGGGAGAGTGGACAGAGTTTAAATTTACTGTTATTTAAATACTAATTTGAACCGTTTCTCAACCTTCAGATTCTTACTGAGGAGTTAAAAAAAAGCTTTCTAAGGTTTGCTTTATGCCTTGTAATTACACTCCAAATTCCTCCTGCCATCAGAAAGGTCAGAGAATCAGATGATCCTTGTGGAGGGGACCCACAAAGATCATCCGTGTTGAACTCCTCAACTGACAAGAAATAAAAATCAGTACTTTTCCATTGACAGTAAAGGGTCAATCCAGATTAGAATACAAATATTATCACCTCAGCTTATGTGAGAACAGACTCTTCACAGGTATCTGTAGAACACATAACCATTAACAAAAATTTCTAAAGAGTCCAGTTGTAGTGTAATTCATCATACCTGAATAGTTTCTAAACAATACTCCTTAGAGAAAAAAATCCCATCGCTAAATAATTACTATTTTTACATTGTTTTCCTCTTTCCTATTTAGGTTATATTTAATATCAGTTGTTTTGACTACATTGACTAAAGCAGTCCACCTGCTTTCCTGCACTGATTCTACACTATGCTCCTACAGTAATAAAATACTTGAAGAGCTAGAAAGCAAGAAAAAACAACAACACAATCCCAAAAACATCACTGTTTTGCCCTCTTGCAGAAAATTTCAAGTATTTAAACCTAAAATGAATCTGATTTTCTCGATATTTATTTTCATGTCTGCCAACCTTTCATGTAATAGATTTGACACTAAATACTGATTTCAATTTAACCCTTCACTATTAGGACAGTAGAGTTTTTCTACAAGTATTCAGGAGTCATTTGCAAACCACTGTTTTCTTTCCCAGCCTGATTGCTATTCTCCAGTATTCTTCCAATAGTAAGTACAAAAACATTTCAGATGACAGCTCCTTCTTTAACTTTGCTGCTGGCTTTTTGATTTCTAATTTTTGTTTGTTTGTTTTTAGTGGGGTGCAACAGCCACTTCAGTGGTATTTTTTTCCAAACACTGATCTGAATAATCCAACATTTCCACAAAGAACAAATCCATGTAAACAGAGAGAAACTGACACGAGAGAAGAACCCACAGAATCACGCTCTGGGCGCCACAGAGGTTTTTCCTGTGTTGCAAAGGATCGGTTCCACTTCTGCATACTTCACAAGAAACATTAACTCTCTGCAAGCAGAAACGCAAGCTCCACACAAACTCCTCTCAGCCATCTTCCCTTCTCCTCGACACCGCCGGCTTGCTGCCATCAGCAGTTTAATGCCTTTAAAAGCAGTTAAATCCCCCCAAAAGCAGCCCTTTCCCACACAAAGTGCTGGCAGTGCCAGCAGCTCAGGCCCCAAGGCCGAGCACGGCTGGCAAACATTCGTAGTATGTTGACTTTTACTCTAGACACCACAGAAACAAAAGCGGTGCCAAAATATCTACAGTGCTGAGAGGAAGAAGAAGAGGAAGGGAAGAAGAAGTTCAGTCTCTGGTCAGCAAGGCCACTGGAGTTTGCAGCCTGGGGAAGGCCAGGGTCCCCCCGTGGAGCCATGCTGGCTACACTGACATCTCACTGTAACCCCAGAGAAACACCTCGCTACCAAACCTACATCCTCCCCACCAGAAAGCCTCAAGTCCTCTAAAAACCACAACTACCAAATTTATAATCTCTGCTATTGCCATGACACCAGAATGTGGCTTTTCCCACTTCCCTGTAGAGTGGAACTTGTGTCCTTACAACACCTGGGCCCCCACTAATGCCCAGGAGCCCTGAGCTTAGCTCCAAGCAGAACAGAGACCCATCTTTATTCAGTTTATTCACATTCTTTCCTGTCTGTAGGGAATCTAGCTGTTCAGTGTCTCTGGAGTTACAATAACATCAAACAGGATGAATTTTAAAGTGACACTAAGTACTTTCAGCTGTTGATTTACATGACAATTACATCTTACCATATTCAAAGAGGCTTTAATTTCTGCCTAGGCCTAAATCAGGAATCAGAGTGACATCAGCCTTAATACAGAAGTTCAGTCCTTGTTCCAACTGGAACAGAACAAGTTTAGTCCAGAGCAGTGAGATAAAACCCCTGAGTCCTTCTAACACTTGCAGTAGCTTTGTCCATGACCATGAGCTTCTTTGGGATTTGGATTTGAATGTGGATTTGGGATTGCCCTGCAGTATCTCTCAGTATCAAACACCCAGCACCCTTCCAGCCAGACCCAGGGGATCAGGGGCACAGCCTGACCCAAAAGATCAGGAAGCACAGCAAGACCCAAAAGATCAGGAAGCACAGCCAGACTCAAAAGATCAGGAAGCACAGCCAGACCCAGGGGATCAGGGGGCACAGCCAGACCCAGGGGATCAGGGGGCACAGCCAGACCCAGGGGATCAGGGGGCACAGCCAGACCCAGGGGATCAGGGGACACAGCCAGACCCAAAAGATCAGGGGGGCACAGCCAGACCCAGGGGATCAGGGGACACAGCCAGACCCAAAAGATCAGGGGGGCACAGCCAGACCCAAAAGATCAGGAAGCACAGCCAGACCCAAAAGATCAGGAAGCACAGCCAGACCCAAAAGATCAGGAAGCACAGCCAGACCCATGAGATCAGGGGCACAGCCAGACCCAAAAGATCAGGGGACACAGCCAGACCCAAAAGATCAGGAAGCACAGCCAGACCCAAAATATCAGGAAGCACAGCCAGACCCAAAAGATCAGGGGGCACAGCCAAACCCAGGGGATCAGGGGCACAGCCAAACCCAGGGGATCAGGGGACACAACCGACCCAGAGGATCAGGGGGCACAGCCAGACCCAGGGGATCAGGGGACACAGCCAGACCCAAAAGATCAGGGGACACAGCCAGACCCAGGGGATCAGGGGCACAGCCAGACCCAAAAGATCAGGAAGCACAGCCAGACCCAGGGGATCAGGGGACACAGTCAGACCCAGGGGATCAGGGGCACAGCCAGACCCAGGGGATCTGGAAGCACAGCCAGACCCCAAAGATCAGGGGACACAGCCAGACCCAGGGGATCAGGGGGCACAGCCAGACCCAAAAGATCAGGGGGCACAGCCAGACCCAGGGGATCAGGGGCACAGCCAGACCCAGGGGATCAGGGGGCACAGCCAGACCCAGGGGATCAGGGACACAGCCAGACCCAAAAGATCAGGGGGCACAGCCAGACCCAGGGGATCAGGGGACACAGCCAGACCCAAAAGATCAGGGGACACAGCCAGACCCAGGGGATCAGGGGCACAGCCAGACCCAAAAGATCAGGAAGCACAGCCAGACCCAGGGGATCAGGGGACACAGTCAGACCCAGGGGATCAGGGGCACAGCCAGACCCAGGGGATCTGGAAGCACAGCCAGACCCCAAAGATCAGGGGACACAGCCAGACCCAAAAGATCAGGAAGCACAGCCAGACCCAGGGGATCAGGGGGCACAGCCAGACACAGGGGATCAGGGGCACAGCCAGACACAGGGGATCAGGGACACAGCCAGACCCAGGGGATCAGGGGACACAGCCAGACCCAAAAGATCAGGGGGCACAGCCAGACCCAGGGGATCAGGGGACACAGCCAGACCCAAAAGATCAGGGGCACAGCCAGACCCAAAAGATCAGGGGCGCAGCCAGACCCAGGGGATCAGGAGATCACTCAGCCCACGCAGCTGGCACCGATTGCTCGAAGGCACAGGAGAACCCACACCTAAGGCCCAAGCTCACCCCAGCTTTCCCTGGGACTAAGAGCTTAAGGACTCCCACCGTCTGGGTGTAAGCAGCAGGGATCACTGTTTGCAGGCCGGGTGTCCCCTCCCCAGGTGCTGCGTGCTGACTTTCACTGCCATCAGCCTCCTTAATCCTCTTCTCAGCTCAGGACAAGCAGGGGTCGTCTCCAGGCCAGCACAGACAAAGCAGGGAGTGCATCCAGGAGGGAGCCCAGCACGCCACAAAGCCCACGGATTAATTAATTAACACTCCACGGACAAATTCACTGCCACAAAACCAACCTTCTGCTGGGAGGGGGAATGAAAAATGCTGCTGGAGTGAAATGTTGATCCTATTTTAGTTAAGCTCACGCTGAACCACCATGAACTTCAATCCACAAACTCTGGCACTGGGACTTCGCAGCAACTGGGCTGCATCACACAAAGCCCGTGCTGCTATAAATACCAGCACACACAAATCCTAGCTGCGTGCCTTGCATGGAGCAGCCTGGATGCTGCAAGCAGGATTTTTATAGCACCACTGAGTAAGTAATTCTGAGGGGTTTCCAAGCAGAGGAGTAGTAGTGGTGGGAAGTCCTCCCCGCCTGCAGTCTTGCAGCCACATATATGAGAGTGTACTTGTAACCAACCATATACAGCAAAAACCCCATCCAGAGCTCCTGACAAAGATGCACATACAGTTTATATCCAAACACGCCGCTGCTTGGAAAATTAGTTACTCGTGAGACTTAAAAAATGCTTTCCTTGTAACTCCTAGTAATTGTTAGAACAGATTCAGCAGGGAGCCCAGCCTTTGAAGCAGCATCATAAACATCTTGAAAACAAAGTAGATTTTATGTTGGATTGTGGGCTGCTTCCCTTGACTTTGCTCCCTTGGGCTAAACACAAAGTTCACTATTGCACAAGATGCCTCCACTGGAAATTAATAAAGTTCATTCATAAAGTTCATTATATAAGAATCAAAGGTGTCTTTGCTATCTCTACCAGAAAATAAAGACCAAAAAAGTTTATGAAAACAGAAAACCTCTCCTGACTTCTTTCCTCCTTCATTTTTAAACGGGATTCTCTCCCTTTATCCTCCCAGAGCAGCAGCCCGTACCCCGGTGGGTGTGGCTGACACAGCAGGGCAATGCACTGTGGCACAGCCCGGATCCCACGGGATCTCCGAGCCTTTTTGCACTCCCTCTCTGGGCAGGCAAAGGTACCACCAGCTCCTGGACCCTCTGCAAGGTGGAACACTGCACCACTCTGGCTGATGACACACGCTCAGCCAGCCCACAGCTGTCTGGGGCAGCTGGAAGCACTCTCCTGCAGAAAAGGGGAAAAGCCAGGAGCGGAAAGGCTGCACTCCCTGCCAGGGAAGTGGCCCAGCCCCTCCTGGGTACATCTGCACGGACACCACGGCAGAGCTGCACACTGCAAGGCGTGAGCACCATGACTGCAATGGCACCGCGGGGACATCTCTTTAAAGTGCTGTTTTTCCATCTGAGCAGACGTGGCTGCTCCTGCTCTCCTCAAGGGCATCAATGCCACAGTGGTGTAACACCTCCGGGCAGTGCCCTTCCTCCATCCCCCACGGCCACCCCAGAGATGCTGAGCACAACACCTGGTCCAAGGTAAACGAGGCTGGATACCCTCCCACCACCTTTGGCACCTGGTTACAGATTAAACAGCTCCGTGCGCCCGGGTGCAATTCCTTCTGAAAGCACACAGATCTCAGGGAAGCTGATAAAACCTGCAGGTGTGTGGCCATGCCAGCTCCATCCAAGAGCTCCAAACCACCTGGGCAGGACACAGACCTGTGGAGGGACTTTTTGGGCTGGGGGTGTGCGCTCAGTTTCTGTCATTTTCCTGCCTTCTGGGGTCTCTCCTCCTGACTGATCACAAACTGACAGCAACGTTTCGAGCACTGCACTTCTTAGCAACGATCACCATCTGCATTCCCTCCCCACATCCTGTTTATCCGGGCTTCCCCAGGAAGGCACAGGGGCACTGCGCATTCCATGCCCTGGCTGCTCAACACAGCTGGCTGAGCCTACATCTAAAATGTATTAAAATAAATGAAATGTGTCAAACAGGCATGGTGAGACAGGGCAGTGCAAGGGAGCATCTGCTTTTACATCTTCAAGCTCATACAATCCTTTCTTTACACTCTCTTGTGCAATCCCTTTTATTTTGTCAAAATAGCTTTAACTTTGGTTGTGTTTCTTCTGTTTATTTTTTTAATTCTGAACTGGAAATGTACTGTTAGGGTATTTCCTACAAGTCAGTGAGGTGATGTTTACAAGTTTGCTAAAAAAAATTGCCTCTATGCAAAGGTAAATTTATCACAGTTTCTGGAAGTATTCTGGAAGCCATGCATGAAAATAAATCGGGCTGAAAAAGCTGTGAATGAACACAAATGCAACTGTGAGCAAAATATAACATAGGAGAAGATGACCACCTGCATGAAAGATAAGACACTGGTAAAATTCCCCAGGATCAGTCTGGGATTATTAACCTGCAACCAGTGAATGTTTCTTTAACATTTATCACACATTTCCATGCACATATCTATTGCCATTTCAGGCAGATAGATGCACACAAATATGTGCATATATAAATCCTAAAGGTACCTGCTGAAGCCAAAATTGTGAGAGGCACTGTCAGTGCAGGAGGAGTTTTTGGACATCAGAAGGGATTTCCCCATGGAAAGGGAGGTCAGGAATTGGAACTGCCCAGGGAGATGTTGGAGTGCCCATCCCTGGAGGTGTCCAAGGAGGGCCTGGACGTGGCACTGAGAGCTCTGGGCTGGGTGACAAGCTGGGGATCGGGTGACAGGCTGGACTCGATGGCTGGGAGGGCTTTTCCAACCCCAGGGATTGTGGGACTCTGTGATAACCTAACAATCCTGAGGAAGAGTCACGGAAAATGGGGTGATGGAACACACAGTACAAAACACCATCACCCTTCTTCACCAAAATAACCAGCTAAAATAACCAACTGAAGTACAGGAAGTGTCGCCAACTATTCAGTGACAAATTTTCTGCAAGCCACAGAAAACGAACACGCAGATAACGTTACAGGTCATGCATTTCCAGTGGAGACAAGAACACTCTGACGGCACTCCACGTGGCAGAGCAGACATCCCCAGTCGGGGATCTTGTCCTCCTGCTCTATGCTGGAAGAACAAACCCTGCCCCATCTGAAGCCCTGCACCATATCAGTAATGATTTAATTGCCAGCACTAAACCACGGAGATTGTCCTCACGGAGTTCTAAGCAAGCTGAAAATGCTGCCTGGGCACTGCAGGGACCCTCAGCAGAACAGAACGTGCTGGGGCCAATTACCTGCACTGGAAACCCTGTCAGGGAGCAGCAGCCACACAGCACAGGGCTCTGATGCAGGAGCATGCCACAGCAGCTGCTGGCCGCAGCACTGACATGGACCAGAGAGCTCACCACCTCTTGGAGCCATCCTGACAAGGAACACCCTCAGTCTGCCCTTCAAACACCAAAACCCAAACCAGCTGAGGTGGCTGTGTGCCCACCTGCAACACACAGCTCAGGCTGGGCAAGGAAAGAAACACAGAGCTCAACACACAGCTCAGGGTGGGCAAGGAAAGAAACACACACAGCTCAACACACAGCTCAGGGTGGGCAAGGAAAGAAACACAGAGCTCAACACACAGGTCAGGGTGGGCAAGGAAAGAAACATACACAGCTCAACACACAGCTCAACAAACAGCTCAACACACAGCTAAGGGAAAGAGCAAGAAAAGAAACATAGCTCAACACACAGCTCAGGTTGGGCAAGGAAAGAAACACAGAGCTCAACACACAGCTCAGGTTGGGCAAGGAAAGAAACACACACAGCTCAACACACAGGGCAGGGTGGGCAAGGAAAGAAACAACACAGCTCAACACACAGCTCAACACACAGCTAAGGGAAAGAGCAAGAAAAGAAACACACACAGCTCAACACACAGCTCAGGGAGGGCAAGGAAAGAAACACACAGCTCAACACACAGGTCAGGGAGGGCAAGGAAAGAAACACACACAGCTCAACACACAGCTAAGGGAAAGAGCAAGAAAAGAAACACACAGCTCAACACACAGCTCAGGGAGGGCAAGGAAAGAAACACACACAGCTCAACACACAGCTCAGGGAAAGAACAAGAAAAGAAAAGAAAAACACACAGCTCAGGGTGGGCAAGAAAAGATACACACACAGCTCAACACACTGCTCAGGGTGGGTAAGAAAAGAAAAACAACTGTAAGAGAAAAATCTACTCCAGTGGCAAAGAGCAACAGATAATTTTGCACAAGGGTGAGGGCTGGTTCCTGCCCCTGAGGCTGTCCTTCTGCAGCTCTTGTTTTAGGGACACGTGCCTTAGGGGAGACCAAATGTTCTGCAGGGTTGATAGAGGATGTAAAAATTAAATCTAATCAAGTAAAGCATGATAACCTCAACGAGCTGACAGCAAGAAATAACACCCTTTATCTGTTTCTTTACATAGATAATATATATATATCTATCTATACACAAGTGAGGCACAAGGGGTAAAGTACTCAGTGTGTTTAATAAATCATTTGTATCTTTGCTGAATATCCAAAATGCATTTCCATACAGATACTGCATCCAGCAGTATCACTCAGTGAGCTTTCTGATCCATTCCAACAGGCGTCAGCAGGAAGGACAGGCTGATGCAGCAGAGACAAACTAATGCAGAATGGGGTTCCCTCTCACAATGTAACTTCTTGGAGGCACTAAAATATTCACAAAATCAATTGCAATTAACCACAAGCTTCCTACTCCCTTCTACTCCTCAAGAAAAAAACTGCATTGTGCTCAGTCCAGCTCAGAATTCCAGGGTTAAAAAATGGAAGGATATTACCCTAGAAAAACAGTAAGAAATGACCTATTGTTCTTGTTTCAGAATACTATTGCATAATCAGCATTTGGAAAAGCTTACAGGGGTTGAAGTAATTTCCATGGCCATGTCAAAGTCTTCAGAGCTCAGAAAGTCTCAAGACAATCTGATCTTGACAAATCACACCAATCTACTCTTTTCTCTTTCCCTGACACAGCAATCTCAACTTCAGTTTTGCAGTCAGCCAGTCTCTACCTTCCACAGCTCTTTCTCCCTCTCTAGGCAGCCTGGATTCATGCAGGATTGAGACATCTTGCACTCTGCTGTGCAGGGCAGAAAGGGAAGGATAGAATAACCCAGCCCCACTGCTCAGGAAATGCCCTGAGCAGAGACAGGGCAAACGTCAGAGACAGGCAGACCTGCCACCTTTCTTGACCACTCCAGACATCCTGGAGCAGCCACCAAAAGCCCCCATCTGATTTCTTACCAGTTTTAATTTACACATTAATGGCTGCAAGATTCCTCAAGGCCACTACAACTCCAGTGGGGAAAAAAAAAGAGTTTGAGGATAGGCTTGTGCAAACAGGAACAGTTTTGTGAAGGGAACAAAATGCTACTTTCTTAGAAGTCTGCCTCAAAGCATGAAATTAACATGATACCTGTACCTCCCAGTCAGCTCACACCAAGGTTTATTTTTAGATGCTCTTTCAGACTCTGTAGAGGGATATTTCTTAGGTGATGTGGCTCAGCCCCAGCTCTCGGCGTTCCAGGAAAGGGCCAGGGCTAGGACAGAGAGGCTAACACTTGCCATGGTTAGTGAATTCAGAGTTAACTCTTGCAAACTCCCAGGTCAGACCCTCTCCCTGCTAAGGCTCTCTGGGCTCAGCAGCGCCAGCAGCCCCTCGTGTGCCCAGGGCAGCAGTGGCAGTGAGGACAGAGCCGGGCTTGCCGGAGCAGGAGCTGCTGCCTGCCTCGCCGCCCCGCGCTGGCTGTGTCAGAGCACAGGGGGCACGGGACTGTCAGCAGACACGGGTCAGACAGACAGACAGACAGACAGGACACAGACCCACCTTGTTGGTGCGCGGGTTGAGCATGAGCGGCTTGCCCTTCTCCTTGGTGTGCAGGCTGCGCCGCGCCATCGCGCAGGGCGCCGCGGCCCGCGCGCAGTCGGGACAGCATCCTCCTCCTCCTCCTCCTCCTGCGAGCACCTGGAGAGGCAAAGGCAGCGCTCAGGCACCCACAGAGCCGGCAGAGCCCCCCACGCACCCACGGCGGGCTCCTGCTGCCACGGGGGAGCACCTGCAGTGCCAGACCCCTTTTAACACCATGAAGCAACAGCCCCAAAGCTGCCCCGCGGCAGCCAGGAGCAGGGAAAGGAAGGAAGGGCTCGGAGTGCTGAGAGCACAGAGCAGAGGGAACGCAGGGACCCTCCCGGCAGAGCAGAAATGCCAGCAGGGACTCTAGCTGTCCCTGCTGACCTGTGGAACCGGCACTGGCGGAAATGCCAGCCAGGACAGGGCAGCCTGGGCAGGTGCAGCCACAAAATCCCCACTGAGATCCTCTGGAGCTCTCCAAGAATTAAATCTCCTGGCCTGGACAACACGGGGGGGAGAAACTGTGTCTGTCAGCATATTGAAACTCTGCTACAACAAAATGTGGAATTAAAATGGCCAAAACCTCCACTGATCTGTGGATTCCAGGCTTAGATTTTTGCAATTCCAAACTTTAAAAACAGAAAGTTTACTTTTGGAGAGAATATATCCTTTAAAGTAAAGGATGCTTCCCTAAAAGAATTAAAAATTGTTAGTATAACTCAAGTTCTAATCCTGACAGGTGTTAGCAACTCTTGGACTCATTTTAGACCACTATTGATCACAAGGTCGTTGGAGAAGAAATTACCATTTATCACATGCTCATATAAGGCAGGACCAGCAGGGAATGTGCAGTGGAGATCTTTGGAACCCCAAAGATTATCTCACCGAGCCAGAGAGACAACAGGGAGCAGGGCAGGACCTCACCAGGACCATGGTCTGTGTGCTGACACAGGGAGGGGACACGCCAGCCAGGCCAGCAGGGACCAGGAGAGGGGACCTGTCACCCCCAGCCCAGCTACACACTCACAGCCCAGACAGGCAGGGACAGCGAGGCAGAGCATGAGATATTTTTAAGGAATGAAATGATGCATGGCTTGCATTTTTAATTTCTTCCAGATGGGAGACAAAACTGAATTAAGGAACAAAACTTCATTATCTTAAACATCGCCTGAATACTTTAGAAGACCTGCTCTAATCAAATTTGCACATAATCAGCTTTTAAGATGGCAGACTGGTCTTACAAGTTACAATCTGAGGATTTTCTTGAATATCTTTCCAAGCATTAAAAAAATACGCAAACATTTAACATTTTTCATCATCAATTATGCCCGACTTTCTCTTCTACCCACTACAAAGCGTAGAGGGAAGCTGCTCTGGACCCAGAAGCATCCCTTCCCCTCAACCTTCACTTGTTTGCTGAGGCCTGTGAATGACAGAAGTTCCACTCAGACCCCCTGTGTTGATTTGTTTTGGGGTAAAGACCATAAATTTGCTGCGTGGAGTGGGACAGGAGGCATGGGAGGGAGCCTTGCCAGCAGCACAAACAAATGTAGCCTCTAACGTGCCTGTTCCTCCCCAAACCTGCTCGCGGTGGAGCGAGCACTCGGGAAATCAGGATCAGACTCGGGAAATTAACTCTGTGCTGCAAAACACATTAATTCCGTGCTGCCTTTAGGATCGCCAGATTCAGTTTTAGCTGGTTTTAGCTCTGGTTGCTCACTTGCCATCCCCCCACGGCTGCAGGTCCATCTCCCCATGCAGGGGATCCCAAAAAAGGTCTGTGACTCGTGTCACAGCAAGCCCCATCCCAGAGTCCCATCGGCCTGGTGCCACCGTGGCGCCAACCTGCCACCAGCAAATACCTCAAACAAGGAATTAAAAAGTAGAAGCACCACACCCTACCAAATTCTAATTAAATTTAAATTACTTTGGTGCAATTGATGAACATTTAAGAACCAAACAAGATTGTGGCCCAGATTCACGTGAACTGGATCAATTAACTCTAACCAACGAGGCAGAGGGGAAAAGGCTTTGCAGAGGTGATACAAATCTTGCTTTCTTCCCTGACGCATGAGAGAGGAGACCTGCTCCTCTCTGAGGTGTCACACCAGCACCTAAAATTATTCTCTTGATGGAGGTATCTCAGATTCATAGAAGGGGAGAATCAAGTTTCATTTTCCACTCAGCCCTCTGTTTAGATCCAAGAGATATGATCCCAGTTGATTTATATCCATCACAAAACCTGACTGGCCACTCAGCTCCGAGCTCTCCCTCCCCTGCTCTTCTCATTGTTCCCTGTTTGTTTCCTCTCCCATCCTGCACACCTCCTCCAAGTCCCTTTGTCACAGGCTTTTGAATGTGGCTTAGCAAGGGCTTGCCTCCCAAACCCACCTGATCATGACCTGCCCTGACCCCGTGAAGCAGGAAATCCTCCCCCGTGCCTGCCCACATTGCTGTGCAGGGCTGCCAGCAGCTCTGCCCGCACGGCCGTGGCCCTCTGTGACCCAGCCCAGCCCTGCTGGCCGCCAGCCTCGGCCCCTGCACGCGTGGGGAAGGACAAAGGGACACGAAGCCTCACGCTCTGTGGCTCACGTCTGCTGGGGAGCCATGGGAACAGGTCTGGGAGAAAGATGCCCAAAAGGTCCCCAAGCCACCACCTGGTGACAAGGAGATGGAAGGGCTGGATTGTGCTGCTGTCTGGGGAGGCTTTAACATGGCTTGTGACAGGTTTGTAGGAGAGAGGCCAGGCCTGAGAGGGTGGTAGTTAAACCACAAAAAAGGAGAGATCATTTTGTGAGTAGAGGCTGACAGACAATCCCAGCATGGTTTGGGTTGGAAGGGACTTTAAAGCTCATCTCATTCCACCCCTGCCATGGGCAGGGACACCTCCCACTGTCCCAGGCTGCTCCAAGCCCCATCCAGCCTGGCCTGGGACACTGCCAGGGATCCAGGGACAGCCACAGCTGCTCTGGGCACCCTGGGCCAGGGTCTGCCCACCCTCCCAGCCAGCAATTCCTAATTCCCAATAGCCCAGAATCTGTCCCTGCCCTCTGGCAGTGGGAAGCCATTGCCTGGCTGCTGTCCCTGCCTGCCTTGTCCCCAGTGGCTGTGCAGCTCTCCTGGAGCCCCTGGAGGCCCTGGCAGGGGCTCTGAGGTGTCCCTGGAGCCTTCTCTGGTGCAGCTGAGCAGCCCCAGCTGTGCCAGGCTGGCTCCAGAGCAGAGGGGCTCCAGCCCTGGCAGCAGCTCCGTGGGGGAGGGATGAGCACTACGGAAAAGAGCAGCACCTGCCACGATGTGAAAAAACACAGAAAGGACTGAGGATGTGCAACATCCTGTGAGGAGGCAAACAGCAGAATGGAATGAGGAATAAATCCCTGCCCAAACCTGCGCCAGCATAACCAGGATCTCAGCTCTCCCTTCAGTGCCTGACAATGTGAGAACTGCACAAGACTGTGGAGCACCTCTAGACTGAGTCCAGCACGGCTGGGAATTTTTGAGTTGCTGTGTCACAAACTAAGGGGATTAAATCCTTCAGCACAGCAGAGGACAGCTCCCTGCTGTGCCTTATCAGGAGGCATCTGCCCAGGTCAAACTAATTACCAATATGCACAAGCGCCCTTATCTGGGAGCAAATGTTCTGCTGCTCCAATTATGGATTTGTTAAATGGCAAAACCTACTTTTAAGGGAAAGGTTCATCACGCTCTTAAAAGGCAGAATTAGGCTGGCCAGGGAGTCGGGAAGCTGAGAGTCAATTAAAGCAAGGCCAGCTTCAATTAGCGCCTGGGCTGCCTGACCTGCGGGTGTGCCCCTCAGTGCCAAGGAGGGTCTCTCCCTGCACGGCAGCAGCTCCTGCTGCACGGCTCTGCAGCCTGCCTTCAGCTGGGGAAACACAAATGCATTTCCAGTGCCCCTCACATCCTATGACAGCGATTTGTTCCTGCCTATCGTTCCTGTACAGAAACTGACCTGTGTTGAGGAGCTTTTTTGTATTGACAAGCTGAAATCATTAATTCAAGGCCATGGAGGCCCCACAGAATTTCCAGTCTTGAGGGCCTCAACCATTTCTAAGCCAACAGACATTGTCTCCTCTGCTCCCACAGCCACCCTCTGTGAGCCTGCACCACCTCAGGTCTGCACCACGCACTCTATTCTCTTTTATTTATTTATTTTTCATTAATAAACAGCCCAGCCCGGCCCACCCAAGCGTGACACAAACCAGGCACACACTGGCTGGCTTCATCACTTCAGTAATGATAAAGCAGTCTAAAATTATTACATTAGGTGAGCACGGGCTCTAAGTGTGTCTCCCCACGAGACTTCCACTGAAGAAAGCAGCTCTCCCTGCACCCACCACCCTCCAGCAGGACAAGGAGACACTTTTGCTCCAGAACAGGAGCATCCCCGGAGGAAGGAGCACGTGGTTCTGCACAGCAGCTCGGCACCTCTGCCTCCCTGAGCTACCAGATGCTACTGCTGAGGAAAGCCAGCAGGAAACAGCGGCAAAACCACTTCAGGCTCCCTCCAGCAAAGCCCTGGGCCACCACTTTAAAGGACATTTCTAAGGCACCTTGAGATCTGCAGATTAAAAGGAACGGTCATGGGCAGAAATTACTAATTAAGCGTTTGGCAGAGGCAGGCGGGTTATTTTGGAAGCAGATCTTTAGCATATTGGAATTGCTTTTCTTCCCTGTTGTTCTGAGGCAGCCAGTTCAACAGGAAGCAAAGCTAGGTGTGGAGCACTCGGGCAGAGTAAGCAAGCTCACCACTTCAGGCTGGAAACATTCACTAAACAAAGCACACTTGGGTGAACTCAGATGAGAATTATTTCAGAACTTTCCTAAAGAGTATTTGTCAATTACTGTAATTTACAGTACTATCAGACTTCTTGCAGCACCAGCAGAAAGTAGGGCTGAATTGTTTGGTATTGGAGTCTTGGTTGGTAGCAGCTCTTACCAGACAACATCAGAGAGCTGTATTTTTATACATTTACTGACCTAAATATTCTGATTGTTAAGCACCAGAAAGTCCATTATCTTTTACTGTGGAAACTGCAGCAAGAGTATTTTTGGCCAGGTCTGACAAGATGCATTGAAATTCTTGATTTATTTTAATTTGTGTAACTAGGAGGGCTACTGGTGGTAAAGGCAAGGACAAAGACTTCATGCTAAAAGCCCTTAGAAACACTCCAAGAATAGCAGAAAGGTACTCATGCTCTGCTCTGGAGAGCTGGCACGCCCCTGTGCTGGAGCTGTTCAACTCAGAAACACTGATTTTTTTTGGATACGGGTTGAGGGGTGGAGAAGGATGTTCCCAACACCTGCTGCACTTACAGATAGATGGGAGTTCTTCGTGGGAAAGCAGCTCACCACTGAGCACAGAGAAGCCGAGCTGCTGGCAGCTCAGTGCAGGTGAAGTGTACATCTGCCAACCTCTCACAAACCTCAGCGTGTGCTGGCTTTAAAAAGAAATACCCCACCTAAACTACAGAAAAACCTGAGAACCTATCCATGCACCAGGAGCTACCAGCGCTGTTTCAGCTGCAGGGAAGGTGCTGGCACCACTCGTAAAGATGAGCATTCAATTAGTGCTCACTCAACCACGGCATGCTACCACGCACTTTGACAGCCTCTGCCTTAGTTTGCAGAGCAAAAAGCTCCAAATCTTGCCTGCACTCAAGCTGCTGACTCACAAGCCACCGCACAGGATTATCAGAACTTCCCTCCTGTGACTGTAACACACAGTTTCTTCTAAAATACAGGCTCAGGTTAAACTTCTACAGATGTTATAGCGTCTAATAAGGCATTAGACACTGCTGGCTGCACACACGCGGGCCACCTGCAGAGCTGCACATTCTGCCCAGCTTTTTTCATTTGCCCATATGTAAATTACAGATACATAGAAAATCTCCCTTTGATGTTCACTACTTTTTGGAATTACCAACACAAACACACCAAATAATCGACATTTGGTGGTTTTGATCTTGCTTGGCTGCAAGACTGTCCTCTTTCACCAACCCTTTATCAACGTGCTGTAAGTTTGGTTTGGTTTTCTCTCCTGTTAATTATGCGATTCTTGCCATGACACAACACCCCGGGTTGCTCAGACAACACCCCTTAGTCAGTATTTTTTAGTGGAGCGTGGAGCCAGCGGCGGCGGCGTGTCAGCCACGGCCGCTCCGCCGAAGGAGCAGCCAGGAGGCCAAACCCAAACAGCAACTCCCAAGCGCCGGGCGGCGCTTCCTGCTCCAAGGCCGCGCCAGCTGCTCCGCTCCTTCCCAACTTTCACTCTCCAGGGCCACGGGGAAGTTGAGGGGAGGTCGGGCCCGGCGCGGGGGGGCGGCGGGAAGCGGCTGGGCCCGCCGGGTGGGCGCTCCCCGCGGCCTCGGGCAGCTCCATTTGTCACCGTCCTGACAGGGGTAAACACGCACGGGCGCAGCCGGGGCTGCTTCCCCCGGCTCCTCGCGGGCACCTCCGCACCTGCCGCAGGGCCCGGCGCTGCCTCCGCCGCAGGCCGAGCCGCGGGGCCTCGCACCGCCGTGCTGCTGCTTCGGCACTACCCCCCGCGGGGACGGGCCGGGGACACGGAGCATCCCGGGCGGGCTCCATCCCCTCCCCGCGCCCGGGCGGCCTCCAGCCCCTCAGAACGCCCCGTAGACACGGGTTTATAAAGAGAGAGAGAGGCCTGTGGTGCGCCGCCGCAGTTGTATAATTGTTACCAGAACGGGATCTGCCTCCTTCTGCGGCTGCTGCCCGCTGAGCGATGCCGGCCGAGGACCTGCTCCTACTGAGCGAGAACAGCGCCCGCTCGCCCGAGCTGCGTCCACCGCAGAACCCGCCACTGAATGGAGCCTACACTGAGGCGCCGGGGAGGGACACCCCGGGAGGCGGGTGCTGGCCGTGACTGACAACTCACACAGCCAATAGGAGGGAAGAGACCCCGCCGGCGGCTGCGGCGTTTGGCCAATGAAAGTTTTATCCCGCCCCCGCAGAGGGGGAAAGGGGGACGGCACGGCGGGGTGGGATCTGTCACAGGTTAATTGGACTGGCGAGACAGCCAATCAGCGCGGAGGGGCGGGGCGAGAGGCGGGACTGGGGAATGGGCGTGTGAGGGGACGGGGAACGTGAGGGGAACGTGAGGGGACGGGAATGGCAATGGGGAACGGGGAACGTGAGGGGACGGGAATGGCAATGGGGAACGGGGAACGGGGAACGTGAGGAGATGGGAATGGCAATGGGGAACGGGGAACGGGGAACGTGAGGAGATAGGAATGGCAATGGGGAACGGGGAACGTGAGGAGATGGGAATGGCAATGGGGAACGGGGAACGTGAGGAGATGGGAATGGCAATGGGGAACGGGGAACGTGAGGGGATGGCAATGGCAATGGGGAACGTGAGGGGGCGGCAATGGCAATGGGGAATGGGGAACGTGAGGGGAACGTGAGGGGAACGTGAGGGGATGGCAATGGGGAACAGAGAACACGAGGGGACCGCAATGGCAATAGGGAACGGGGAACGTGAGGGGATGGCAATGGGGAACGGGGAATGTGAGGGGACGGGAATGGTAATGTGGAACGTGAGGGGAACGTGAGGGGATGGGAATGTCAATGGGGAACGGGGAATGTGAGGGGACGGGAATGGTAATGTGGAACGTGAGGGGAACGTGAGGGGATGGGAATGTCAATGGGGAACAGGGAATGTGAAGGGAATGTGAGGGGGCGGCAATGGGGAACAGGGAATGTGAGGGGATGGGAATGGCAATGGGGAACGGGGAACATGAGGGGACGGCAATAGCAATGGGGAACGGGGAACATGAGGGGATGGGAACGGCAATGGGGAATGAGGAATGTGAGGGGACGGCAATGGCAATGGGGAACGGGGAACATGAGGAGATGGGGAACGGGGAATGTGAGGGGATAGGAAGGAATGGCAACAGGGAACTGGGAATGTGAGGGGACGGCAATGGCAATGGGGAACGGGGAACATGAGGGGATGGGAATGGCAATGGGGAATGAGGAATGTGAGGGGGCGGAATGGCAGTGGGGAACGGGGAATGTGAGGGGTGGGAACGGCAATGGCAATGGGGGAAAGGGGTATATGAAGGGAATGTGAGGGGACGGCAATGGGGAATGGGGAATGTGAGGGCTGGGAACTGCAATGGCAATGGGGAATGAGGAACATGAGGGGACAGCAATGGCAGTGGCAATGTGGAACAGGGAACTTGAGGGGATGCGGAACGTGAGGGTCTGGGGAATGTGAATGAGAAATGTGAGGGAATGGGGAATGGGAATGGGGAACATGAGGGGACAGGATCCTTGAGGGGTTGGAAGCCATAAGAAGATGGAGGTCTGTGAGGGGATGGGGCTGTGGGGAGCCGGGGTCCATAAGGAGCCTGGATCCATGAGCAGACAGGGCTGTGAGGAGCCGGGG
This sequence comes from Calcarius lapponicus, assembly GCA_039654755.1. Lineage (NCBI taxonomy): Eukaryota > Metazoa > Chordata > Aves > Passeriformes > Fringillidae > Calcarius > Calcarius lapponicus. The sequence continues at coordinate 7,052,727 of CM077481.1, forward strand.
CCCATAAGGAGCCTGGGTCCATGAGCAGACAGGGCTATGAGGAGCCGGGGTCCATAAGGAGCCTGGGTCCATGAGGGGACAGGGCTGTGGGGAGCCAGGGCCCATAAGAAGCCTGGGTCCATGAGGGGACAGGGCTGTGAGGAGCTGGGGTCCATAAGGAGCCGGGGTCCATAACGGGACAGGGCTGTGAGGAGCCGGGGTCCATAAGGAGCCTGGGTCCATGAGGGGACAGGGCTGTGAGGAGCCAGGGCCCATAAGGAGCCTGGGTCCATGAGCAGACAGGGCTGTGAGGAGCTGGGGTCCATAAGGAGCCTGGGTCTGTAAGGGGACAGGGCTGTGAGGAGCCGGGGTCCATAAGGAGCCTGGGTCCATGAGCAGACAGGGCTGTGAGGATCTGGGGTCCATAAGGAGCCTGGGTCCATGAGCAGACAGGGCTGTGAGGAGCCGGGGTCCATAAGGAGCCTGGGTCCATGAGGGGACAGGGCTGTGAGGAGCCGGGGTCCATAAGGAGCCTGGGTCCATGAGGGGATGGGGCTGTGAGGAGCCGGGGTCCATAAGGAGCCTGGGTCCATGAGCAGACAGGGCTGTGAGGAGCTGGGGTCCATAAGGAGCCTGGGTCCATGAGGGGACAGGGCTGTGAGGAGCCAGGGTCCATAACGGGACAGGGCTGTGAGGAGCCAGGGCCCATAAGGAGCCTGGGTCCATGAGCAGACAGGGCTGTGAGGAGCCGGGGTCCTTAAGGAGCCTGGGTCCATGAGGGGACAGTCTGTGAGGAGCCTGGGTCCATAACGGGACAGGGCTGTGAGGAGCCAGGGCCCATAAGGAGCCTGGGTCCATGAGCAGACAGGGCTGTGAGGAGCTGGGGCCCATGAGCCTGGGTCCATGAGCAGACAGGGCTGTGAGGAGCTGGGGTCCATAAGGAGCCTGGGTCCATGAGGGGACAGGGCTGTGAGGAGCCGGGGTCCATAAGGAGCCTGGGTCCATGAGCAGACAGGGCTGTGAGGAGCCTGGGTCCATGAGCAGACAGGGCTGTGAGGAGCTGGGGTCCATGAGGGGACAGGGCTGTGAGGAGCCGGGGTCCATAGGGAGCCTGGGTCCATGAGGGGACAGGGCTGTGAGGAGCCGGGGTCCATAAGGAGCCTGGGTCCATGAGCAGACAGGGCTGTGAGGAGCTGGGGCCCATGAGCCTGGGTCCATGAGGGGACAGGGCTGTGAGGAGCCGGGGCCCATAAGGAGCTGGGGTCCATGAGCAGACAGGGCTGTGAGGAGCCGGGGCCCATAAGGAGCTGGGGTCCATGAGGGGACAGGGCTGTGAGGAGCCGGGGTCCATAAGGAGCCTGGGTCCATGAGGGGACAGGGCTGTGAGGAGCCGGGGTCCATAAGGAGCCTGGGTCCATAAGGGGATGAAGCTGTGAGCAGCCGGGGTCCATCAGGAGCCTGGGTCCATGAGCAGACAGGGCTGTGAGGAGCCGGGGTCCATCAGGAGCCTGGGTCCATGAGCAGACAGGGCTGTGGGGAGCCTGGGTCCATAAGGAGCCTGGGTCCATGAGCAGACAGGGCTGTGAGGAGCCGGGGTCCATAAGGAGCCTGGGTCCATGAGCAGACAGGGCTGTGAGGAGCCAGGGTCCATGAGCAGACAGGGCTGTGAGGAGCCGGGGTCCATAAGGAGCCTGGGTCCATGAGCAGACAGGGCTGTGAGGAGCCGGGGTCCATAAGGAGCCTGGGTCTGTAAGGGGACAGGGCTGTGAGGAGCTGGGGTCCATAAGGAGCCTGGGTCCATGAGGGGACAGGGCTGTGAGGAGCTGGGGTCCATAAGGAGCCTGGGTCCAGGAGCAGACAGGGCTGTGAGGAGCTGGGGTCCATAAGGAGCCTGGGTCCATGAGCAGACAGGGCTGTGAGGAGCTGGGGTCCATAAGGAGCCTGGGTCCATGAGGGGACAGGGCTGTGAGGAGCCGGGGTCCATCAGGAGCCTGGGTCTGTAAGGGGACAGGGCTGTGAGGAGCCGGGGTCCATAAGGAGCCTGGGTCCATGAGGGGACAGGGCTGTGAGGAGCCGGGGTCCATAAGGAGCCTGGGTCCATGAGCAGACAGGGCTGTGAGGAGCCGGGGTCCATAAGGAGCCTGGGTCCATGAGGGGACAGGGCTGTGAGGAGCCAGGGCCCATAAGGAGCCTGGGTCCATGAGCAGACAGGGCTGTGGGGAGCCGGGGTCCATCAGGAGCCTGGGACCATGAGGGGACAGGGCTGTGAGGAGCCGGGGTCCATAAGGAGCCTGGGTCTGTAAGGGGACAGGGCTGTGAGGAGCTGGGGTCCATAAGGAGCCTGGGTCCATGAGAGGACAGGGCTGTGAGGAGCTGGGGTCCATAAGGAGCCTGGGTCTGTAAGGGGTCAGGGCTGTGAGGAGCCGGGGCCCATAAGGAGCCTGGGTCCATGAGGGGACAGGGCTGTGAGGAGCTGGGGTCCATAAGGAGCCTGGGTCCATGAGCAGACAGGGCTGTGAGGAGCTGGGGTCCATAAGGAGCTGGGGTCCATGAGGGGACAGGGCTGTGAGGAGCCGGGGTCCATCAGGAGCCTGGGTCCATGAGCAGTCAGGGCTGTGAGGAGCCGGGGTCCATAAGGAGCCGGGGTCCATGAGGGGACAGGGCTGTGAGGAGCTGGGGTCCATAAGGAGCCGGGGTCCATGAGGGGACAGGGCTGTGAGGAGCCGGGGTCCATAAGGAGCCGGGGTCCATGAGGGGACAGGGCTGTGAGGAGCCGGGGTCCATAAGGAGCCTGGGTCCATGAGGGGACAGGGCTGTGAGGAGCCGGGGTCCATAAGGAGCCTGGGTCCATGAGGGGACAGGGCTGTGGGGAGCCAGGGCCCATAAGGGGACAGGGCTGTGGGGAGCCGGGGTCCATAAGGAGCCGGGGTCCATGAGGGGACAGGGCTGTGAGGAGCCGGGGTCCATGAGGGGACAGGGCTGTGAGGAGCCGGGGTCCATAAGGAGCCTGGGTCCATGAGCAGACAGGGCTGTGAGGAGCCAGGGCCCATCAGGAGCCTGGGTCTGTAAGGGGACAGGGCTGTGAGGAGCCGGGGTCCTTAAGGAGCCTGGGTCCATGAGGGGACAGGGCTGTGAGGAGCCGGGGTCCATCGGGAGCCTGGGTCCATGAGTAGACAGGGCTGTGGGGAGCCGGGGTCCATAAGGAGCCTGGGTCCATGAGGGGACAGGGCTGTGAGGAGCTGGGGTCCATAAGGAGCCTGGGTCCCTAAGGGGACAGGGCTGTGAGTGCCGTGTGGCACCCAGGACGCTGGGGACCGTGGCTCCACAGGGGCATCCTGCTGTGGAGGAGGCTGAGGGAGGAAGGCAAAGCAGGAGGAGGGAGCAGAGAGCCGTGGCAGGGAAATGGGGTCACTCCACACAGAGTTCCTTGTGGCAACGTTGAGGCCGCTCCCCATGGCCAGGGCCGCCGTGCTGGATGCCCTGCATGGACCAGGGCTCCTCAAAACATGCAGGGCCACAGCGCTGAGGTAAGCCCTGCCTGATCCGCTGCCTGGAGGGCTGGCATACCCTTGGACTCAAACAGAGGGCTTGGCAGAAGTCATCGAGACAGCAAATACTGCAGGTCAGCAGTGAAATTGCAGAAGAAAAGAGCAAAACCATCACTTTTCACAATAGCACTTGGCTGTTTGTCCTCACAATGGCCAGTGGAAGTGATACCCATCTCCAGCTCAGCCTGCACAGAGTTTAGAGAGAGAAAGTACAGGGGCATGAAACACGGCAGCTCAGCCCATCCCGGCCTTCATCTGCCTCCTCTCCAGCCCAAACTCAGATGTTTTCCAGTGCTGCAGATTTTGAGACTGTTAATCACAGAATCCTGGAATGGTTTGGGTTGGAAAAGAGCTTCAATCTCATCCATAGGCAGGGACACCTTCCACTGTCCCAGGCTGCTCCAAGCCCCATCCAGCCTGGCCTGGGACACTGCCAGGGATCCAGGGGCAGCCACAGCTGCTCTGGGCACCCTGGGCCAGGGCCTGCCCACCCTCCCAGCCAGCAATTCCTAATTCCCAATAGCCCATCTCATGCTCCTCACTTTCAGTTAAAAAGATAATTTTTTCTTTTAACAAGAACTTTTATTAAGTAAGAATTTTAATTCTCTGCCACTGGCACTGAACACGATTTAAATAGTTTGATGTACGAAGGAGCACGGTGCAGTTAAAAGAAGCAGAGTCACTATAGTAACAGGATCAGATATGTAAACCTACTTAATCAAAGCCCCCTCTCCTAATTATGATTTTGAGGCCTGTCATGAAGAGCACATTCAGCTGCTTTCCCCCTCCCCTCCCCGTCAGCATGACTGTGGCGGGTTTGAGACGTTTCTGAATAATGCTGCTCTGCTCCTATAAACAAAAGAGATTGCGAAAATAACCTGCAAGGTCATGCCTTTGTGCCAGGCTAAAAATAGCCCCAATTGGAGGCATTTAAAAATGCCTGGCTTCCTACCCAAATTGCATAAATCACTTCTGCTGTAAACCCGTGTCACTCCAGGCCTGTGGAGGATATTCCCCAGGATCACCTAACGAGCAGCTGGGGCCTTGCTGAAACACGCTGTGCAGTGCTTTGTTGTGAAAGGAGGGCTGCCTGGAGAGCTGGGCTGTGATTAGTCACAGCAGAGGAAAGCCTGCACCGCAGGGGCTGCACTCTGAGCTGCCAGCAGCGGGGATGGAGGCAGGAGAGCCGGCACTTCCAGGGAGCACCTGGGGATGGAGGCAGGAGAGCCGGCACTTCCAGGGAGCACCCGGGGATGGAGGCAGGAGAGCTGGCACTTCCAGGGAGCACCCGGGGATGGAGGCAGGAGAGCCGGCGCTTCCAGGGAGCACCCGGGGATGGAGGCAGGAGAGCCGGCACTTCCAGGGAGCCCCCGGGGATGGAGGCAGGAGAGCCGGCACTTCCAGGGAGCACCCGGGGATGGAGGCAGGAGAGCCGGCACTTCCAGGGAGCACCCGCTGCCTTCCAGCCCCGCGGCACCGCTTTGGTTCACTCCAAATCCAGGCTCCGAGCCTTTCCCAAGGCGCAGGTCACTGTGCAGAGGAGGCCTGGTCCATGCTCCGTGCCCCAGCACAGCCCCAGCTGCCACGGGGGAGGGCAGGGCATGGAATCACAGAACCGTTTGGCTTGGAAAAGCCCTCACGCCCTCAGTCCAACCACCGACCCCTGTCCCCGAGTGCCACATCCACATGGCCCAAGGGATGGGGACTCACCAGTGCCCAGGGCAGCTGTGCCAGGGCTGGACAGCCCTTTCCATGGGGAAATTCCTGCTGCTGTCCAGCCTGAGCCTGCCCTGTCCCAGCCTGAGGCCGTTCCCTCTGCTCCTGTCCCTGTTCCCTGGAGCACAGCCCGATCCCCCCGGCTGTCCCCTCCTGTCAGGAGCTGTGCAGAGCCACAAGGGCCCCCCTGAGCCTCCTTTGCTCCAGGCTCAGCCCCTTCCCAGCTCCCTCAGCCTCTGCTGGGGCTCCAGCCCCTTCCCAGCTATCCCAGCCCTTCGGTGTCTCTCTCCGTGAGTCTCAGAACCAGAGGAGCAGCTGCTCCTCCCTCCTCCGCAGGGCTTTTATCACCGTATTTGGTGCTCTCTTGGAAGTTTCCCCTGGCACAGGAGCTCGGCTGCTCTGCTGCTGCCCAGAGAGGAGCCGTGAGCCCGTGGAGCTCCTGGGCTCTGTAAATCCAGCCAGCTCGGAGCTGCCACCCTGCCTGGCTGGGCTGGAGCAGCCTCCACCAGGGTCACAGCTCACCCACTGCAGGGCGGGAACTCATTCAGAAATTTCTAATGCAGCAGATGGCTATTTCATGATCACTCCACATTTCCTGTGTGCACAGGCCATTGCATTTTACTGGGGTTCCCTTCCAGAGGGAGCAAGCGGTTTGTTCCAACTTAAAACTCCCAAAAATCATCACTGTTGGAAGGTGGTTCTCTTAAATCACACCAAGGTGGTTTCTTAAGTCACTTCTACCATCCTAAAACTGTATTCTATTTCTCTTTGTGGTCTTCCTAGTCTTCTGGTCATCTTCTGCTTGTTTTTTTATTTTTTTCTCTTTGCTGAAGAGAATTTCCTTTTTATCTCCATTTTGCTTGTGGCAAACCACAGTGGTTTTAACCACTTAGTGCCTGATAAAGTACACAGAAGATTTTTGTTCCCCATCCTTGAGATAGTTTTTACTCTCCTTTCCATAACATTTTCAGTTTTTCAAGTATCTTATTTAAAGTATCGTCGCCAGCACTGGACCCTGTGTTCTTGTTTTTCCTGTCACTGATCCTTGATGCAAATAACTAAACTAAAATAATCTCTTTCTAGTTGCCTAGATCTGTCCTTTCATTCCTTCCATGGTGCCTCACTGTCACTCCCATAAACTCACTGATAATGTAGCTGTGTGTGGACAGCTGATACAGAACAAATAATTATTTAAGCAGTGATACTGGCTTTTATCTCACTCCACTCTCAGGAGGTTTTGCATCATGGACTAACAGAACAAGCCATCCCTCAGAAGGCTCCTGTGGTTTGATGAAAACTGGCCTCTTGGCCTTCTGCTCTTTATTTCTGTTTAAAAGCAATGTTGACTGTTCACTCTGACACGCCTGATACAGAGAGATGGCCCTGCTGACTCTTCACATTTACATGAGGCTGAAGCAGGGGTGAGGCAATAAAGATGATGGCTGCCCCGAGGCAAGGTTTGTGAAGAAAAATAATGTCTTTTATTACACCAATTCCAGTGAAAGATATTACTGCTCTTCAGCAGCCTTGCCCCTTTTACTTCCTAAAAGCAACAACAGAACCAAGTATGTTTACACTGTTTCCATTCTTTGCATTCAGTTTCTGACTGGTAATTTCGTTCTGGTTTTAAGCATTTCTGTGTAAAATTTCTCATTTAGCCTTTTTGGGCTCCTGTGTGTGTGCAGAAGTGTCAGGCCCTGAGACCAGCTCACATAGGAACAGCCCACAGTGGTGCTGAGTGACAAATTCCTTTGTCAGTGACTCTCACTGTAGGTTAACAGGTTTGTCTTTTCCTGCTTTTTAATTTATGTTTTACTTTCTCTTCTTGTGATCTGCAGCCTCCTTTTAGGCCAGTCTGACCTCAGGTCAGGTTTAATCTGCTGAACAGCCAGGGACACGGTGAGCAACCCTGAGATGGGCTGACCGGGTGAATTTCGGGCTAGATAGAAGGACAAAGCTCTTTATAGTGAGGATGATCAATTGATTGAGGCAAATGGTAATGAGGGCGATGAGGCTGGCCCGGGTTGCCCAGAGAGGTGACAGATGTCCCGTCCCTGGAAGCATTCGGGGCAGCTGTGCCGGGGCTCTGGAGGCACCACAGCGAGAGGCTCTGGCAGCGGGAGGCCGGGCCATTTCAGTGTTTTCATCCCCTCACAGCCCTGCTTTTCTGCTGGCAATGGCGATGAGCCGGCTGCTGCCGGGGGCAGGCAGGTATGTGTATTTATCCGCGCTGTGACACCGCTCCCAGCCCTGCCGCAGACACACGGGGATGTGAGAAACGCCAATCACTTGTTCTTAAAATTTTTAGAAGTTTAATAGTATTAAAATGGTTATAAAACTAGTAATACAATTAGAGTAATAATAATTTGGACAACTTAAGTTAGGACAATATGAGACAATAAAAAACAAAGAGTTACGGACGTCCGGGTACCTTTTTCTGGGCATCACGAGCCCAAAAAAGGACCCCGCGTTAACAAAGGATTAACCCTTAAGAACAATAGCCTGTCGCATATTCATAACCTCATACATGATGCATAAATTCCATTCAAACACAGGATTCCGTCTGGTCTTCATTAACTTTTTCCCTCTAATCCTAATAGCACCTTCAAGGCAGGAAGAAGTTCATTTCTTCTGATAAGAAGGCAATACATTCTTTTCTCTAAAAGATTTAGATGTCCCTGTGGCTGCTATCTCACTGCAAGTCCTTTCTTTTAAACCAAGCATCTTACATAGCATAGTTCCTATTTTAACAATTTTTACAACCTAAAGCTCTATTTAACACAGTACTTAGGAGAATTAATACAGCATCACTTTCTAACACAACACACAGCTCTGCGGCGCCGACTGGCGTCCCGCAGGCGGAGCGGAGCGCGAAGCCGAGCCAACAGCGGGCCAGGGCTGCCCTCTTCTGATGCTCCGGAGCCTGGCAGCCCCTGTCCGACCGCGGCGAGCTTAAAAAGCACCGAAACTGCCAATTTCGCCGCGGGTTTGCGAGTCTCCGAGTCTCACTGGCCTCAGTTCAGCTGGAAGGAGGCGTCCCTCAGACACCTCGGGAGGGAGTCTGAGCCCATCGGCAGCGTCTGGCGGCGCTGCAGGCGGGTTTAAGATCTTGGAATCAGAGACTGCTTAGAGCCAGAATGAGTTTGGGAGTGAAAGAATCGGTCCCGTCGGCCTATGCAAACTAGAGCAGCTGTTTCTGCCATATCTGACGGACGCCTCGCTCTGAGCCTGGGCTCCCAGGCACTGTCTCTGCTGAGAACACTCTGCTTTGGTCTCCATGTGGCGGCAACTGACAAAAATAACAGAGAAACCTGCCAGCAAAGACCCATTAACCTTCACAGGTCTCCAATTGCTCTGGCTGGAGACGCTATAAAATGCATTTTCTATGCTAGTTAGCACAGCGTGGTAGAGTCAGCCTTGACTTTTCTGTGTCTAGCGAAGGATGGCATCCCAACCACTGCAAAACAACTTACTTTCCTACAGAGTGAGGAGAGAGCTGATAGGCAGAGTGCCATCCTGGCAGTAAGGAGAAATGGGTTTTCTCTTTGAGCCATCATTCCCCGGCTGGGCTGCTGGCCATCCATGGGACTCTGCTAAAGCAGCGTTGCAGCCGCTGGCCCACAGTGCTCCCTCTGCCCCCTGCTTCTCTGAAATCCAGAGCTCCTCTGGGTTTCATCCTACATCTGCTCTCATGGGACATGAGCTGAACCTTAAAATCCAGCTTCTCCTGTGGGAAAGGGCTGATAGTAAAACACTGAAACATTTAGGCTGGAAAATACCTGATCAAGGGTAAATCGTGTTGAGTTTTTACATCTCACACAAAGAGTAAAGCACAGAAATCCCTTACATCAATTGTGCATTTTGTCACTTCACAGAAAGCACAGATTTGGGACAGATCTGGGTTTAGGACAGTGTCAGATGTCTCAGTTATGAGGCATCTGGGTAGGGAGATATGAGAGTTACAAAAGCTCTGTTATAAGGTGAGCTTTGGCACTTATTCAGAAGCCCTTCTGTAGTTTAAATTACAGAGAACCTAACTCAAGAGTTCATCAATGATGTTGTGAAAGGAGGTCTCCAATTCTCGACAGCTTCTTCACAAACAGGATTTTTCTCTTTTCTGAGAGCAAGGGAACTTGAGCCTCTTAGAAATCCAGCCCTAATTAGCTAACATGTTTTGCTTCTTTTTTCTCTCCTGGTTGAAGCTTGTTTTCCTCACGGCAAGGATCAGATGGGCTGAGGCTGAAAGGAATCAACACCTTAAAGGCAGGTGAGGATTGAAGGGGCAGGACAGAGCTGCAGAGCCACCGCCCTGCTCTGCTCTGAGGTCTAAGGCAGGAAGCAAGCCCCCAGACAGTGAATATCAGGAACAACTTACCCTCCTATGCCTGCTCCTGACCCCTTCATGTTCCCCAGAGTGCCCCCAGGAAGATTTGCTGCCCGCTCTCCCTTGCAGGCCCTCAGCTGTGTGCCCAGCAGGGTCGGTCACCCCTGCTGTCCCCGGGCGGGTTCCTGGCATCTCTGCTGAGATTCCGGGGCGCTGGGCTCCCTGTGGGACACTGCCAGCAGAGCCTGGTGGGCACTGCCACAACCCCCAGCCCCACCACGGCCACCCCTGAGCCCCCGGTGGGGCCAGGCCCTGCTGGAATCCAAAGGGCAGGAACTCTCAGAACTTTGGGCCCGTAAGCCAAAGCCTAGAATGAAACACAGGATTTGATCTGAGACCTCGGAAAAGGCTCCCGAACTGAGGTGCTAGAAGCGAGAACGTGGTTTTATGGTTTAAAGCAGAGACACGTTGAGCTAAGTGGAGGAAAGTTTAGAGTTTTAGAGTTTAAGAAATAGAAAAAATAGAAGTGGTTACAGAGGTGAACAAGGAGTTTAGGATGCAGTGCTGTAGGTAAGATATGGAAAATATAAAAGTAGTTACAGAGGTGAACAAAGAGTTTAGGATGCAGTGCTGTAGGTAAGATATGGAAAATATAAAAGTGGTTACAGAGGTGAACAAAGAGTTTAGGATGCAGTGCTGTAGGTAAGATACAGAAAAAATAAAAGTGGTTACAGAGGTGAACAAGGAGTTTAGGATGCACTGCTGTAGGTTTGTGTATCACAACGTGATTGGCTAAGAAAGCTTATACTGTAACATGGGCCCATAAGACAAAATTTTTAAAGATTAGGTCAAAAACATAAATATCCTTGTTGGCAGTGTTTTATTGGTCAATAACTCCTTAAAAGGTCTTGTAACTGAGGGTCTTCTGAGCCATGCAGGGAAGATGTGAGCTGAACTCACCCTTCCTGCCTGCATAGAAGATAAGAAACATAAACCACATCATCAAAAACAACTCAGAGATCCCATCTTGAATTCCCTCCAAAGTTCCCCACAGGTGAATTCTTGCAGGGCTGGAGCAGGGCTGCAGTCAGCGTGTGTTTCCAATGTCACTGAGCTCAGGAGGGTCAGTCCATTGCTGTTGCTCAGCCCCAGTGCAGCCCTCGCAGCATGCTCAGAGAACACCAGCTGCCTTTGGGATATTCCCTTCACACAGTGCTTGCAGAGGCCAAACAACCAGCACTGTACTTTTTCAACTTCTAATAAACTGGTGTGGATGAGACCTGCCCGTCATCCCTGACCCCAAATATCTGGGCAGAGCAGAGCTCTGAGGGCAACAGCACCAGGTTACTGCTCAGAAAGACTCTGACTTCTCATTTTGAGCTCCTCCAAGAGATCCTGTGCTGCTCTCTGTGGGACCAAAAGCAGCTTGCAACATGAATTTTTGAATATTGTTACAAGTGATGAGTGGCATTAAAGGATGGTTAGCAGGCACACCTATCAGCTCAGTGCTACCTGGGGAGAGGAAGGTGCATCATCCCTGTGGTGTTTGTGAGCGTCCCCAGAACAAGGGAAGAGATGAGAATCTGACTCCACGTTCTCAGAAGGCTGATTTATTATTTTATGCTATATATATTACGTTAAAGAATGCTATGCTAAAACTATACTACAGAAAGAGAAAGGATGCATCAGAAGGTTTAATAAGAATGATGATGAACGCTTGTGACTGACTCCTCAGAGTCCATCACAGCTGATGGTGAATGGCCATTAAGTTAAAACAATTCACATGGAACCAATCAAAGAGGCGCCTGTTGGTAAATGATCTCCAGACCACATTCCAAAGCAATCAGATAATTATTGTTTTCATTCTTTTCTGAGGCTTCTCAGCTTCCCAGGAGAAGAAATCCTGGCAAAGGGATTTTTCAGAAAATACGACAGTGACACATCCCTTCTGCCACCCTTGTCAGAGGGGACACTGAACGTGCTGTCTAAACTGAGGATGGGACCTTTTGTGTCGCAGGAGGCCTGGCCACTGTGGGCTTGGGTCTCCAGAAACAGCAAAATTTCCTTTTCTGTTCTAACATCTGCTGCCAAAATGCCAACCCAAGCAAGCAGAGTGCACAGCCACTTGCATGCAGGCAACAAAGCTGGCTCAGATGACTTCGCTGACCTTCCTGGGGATGGTGTGCTGAAACGCTTGGCTGGAGAAAAGCTGCCAGACACAATTCAGCAGGACTAAACACCTCCTGGCTTTCTTCAGAGGAGTGGGGAGCCCTGCAAACCCAGAGCTACACCTGCTCCTCGCAGCTCACACATAGCCCAGCAGCTATGATCCCATTATTTTTCCCAGCAGGGGGAAAAGCTTGGTGTGAAATTATGGACTGCTGGCGCACCTTCCTGCAAATCTTCTGTGTGTCACGGGCACTGCCAATGGAGGTCTGCTGGAGGAGGTAAGGTGAGAGCAGGGCTCTGGCCCTGGGGTGGCGCCGGTTTGGGGTCACCCAGGCAGTGGACAGGGAAAGCCGGACCCCAAGTTTGATGAATTTCCTGCAGAGGGCGGCCTGTCCTTGCCTAAGACAGCTTGCGCCCCGAGAGCTGACTCTGAAATTAAAATCAAACAAAAATCAAACAGTTTTAGGCAGGAAACACAGCTATTCCCACCTGCCAGCGGAAGAGCTGCCTTGCAGAGGGCAGCCCAAAAGGAGACCTTTGTCTGGCTGCAGTTCTGCACGCCGACACCTCAGCTGAAGATAGGCTCCTGCTGGCGCTCCCTGAGTCCATGGCTCTGCTCCGCCATGGCTTCTCCTCCCCGGATCTCTCCCTTCCCTCGCTCTTTTCTCTGTCCTGCTCCCGAGAGCAGATCCTGGCTGTTCTATGGTGGTGCTGAGCTCGGTGTGTCCGGAGGAACCTCAGCCAGCGATGAGCCAGAGCAGGCAGGATGTGTGGGCTCAGGGCCTGCCCTTCCCTGGACCAGCTGCTGCAGGAGGTGGGTTCCCTGCAGGCTGCCATTCGTTTCAACCACAGTGCCCTGAGCCAGGTGGCCTTTAAAGGTACCTCCCCACCCAAATCATTCCATGATTCTATGAAAGCTTCACTGTTGTAAAAGAAAACCAGACCACACCTCACTCTTTTCATCAGTCAGCCTCAAAGCATTTTTTTTCACCCCCTCCCTCCTATTTTGCAAGTGAGATGGAGGACACACACAGAGCTCAGCAGACCTCAGGGAGGAGCAGGCTGCAGAGCAGGTCCCAGAGCAGCCCTGCCTGGCTCCAAATCACAGGTTTGGAGCACCGGGGCTGGCTGACAGGAGCTGAGTGTGAGCACAGGGGTGCTCCTGTGAAAACCCAGCAGCACAGAGAGACCCTGTCGCTCCTGGGGGAGCGGCTCAAAGTGGCAGACGAGAGGAGGGAGCAGCCTGGCCTTTACTGACAGCTCCTGTGTTCCAGGGATGCAATTCAGAGTGACCTGCTGTGGGAGCAGCCCCTTGCCCGGCGCAGCGGTGACAAACAGGTCTGCCCACGTCTGGCTCAGCGGGTGTGAAATGTCACTCGGTGCCTCTGGAGACACAGAGCCACAGCCAAAGGAAGACACCAGGGCTCCTGCTGTTCAGCTCCCCTGCCAATGCCGCCCTGGTTAAATATTTCAGCGTGCTGCTCAGCAGCTCACAGGCTGGCATTTCTGCCACCGGGGCCTTTGGTTCCCCGTTTGTTTACCCATCAGAGCTGAGGGACTGCACAGCCTGTCTGAGGATGAAGGAGTGACACAGCGACAGCCACCCAGACACCACTGCCACATCCCTGTCCCCAGCAGGCCTGTCCTGCTGCCAGGGCTGTGGGGCAGCTGCCCCAGGCCCCGGGGCACTCAGGGGGTGCTGGGGAGCAGCTCTGGGATGAGATGGACGTGGCTCAGAAAGGGCATGGGCCATGCGCGGGCAGCGTGAGCCCCTGACCTGCTGCTAATTTTGGGCAGAAAAGCTGATTCCTCTGCATCCTCTTGTAGGAAGGCCGTGAGCTGTCTGGGCTGGGGGGCACAGAGAGGCCAAGTTAGCGGCAGGAGCACTCCAATGTGGGGCCTTGTTTGGCTGCAGTGACAGACTTTAGAGCCTGCATTGAATCAACATTGCACACCATCTTCTCTGGAGAGAGAGGATTTTCTTCTTCCTTCCTTTCACAGAGGACATTCCATGGGAAACACAAGAAAAATCTGTAGGCCCCTCCAATCTGTGCTTAAATGTTCCAGGAGGGATCTCTCTGGTCATGAAGCACGTGTGTTTATGAGCACACAGAACACGTGTGTTTATGTACACAGGGAACACGTGTATTTATGTACACACGGAACACGTGTGTTTATGTACACAGGGAACACGTGTGTTTATGTACACACAGAACACGTGTGTTTATGTACACACGGAACACGTGTGTTTATGTACACAGGGAACACGTGTGTTTATGTACACACAGAACACGTGTGTTTATGTACACAGAACACGTGTGTTTATGTGCACACAGAACACGTGTGTTTATGAGCACACAGAACACGTGTGTTTATGTACACAGGGAACACGTGTGTTTATGTACACAGGGAACACGTGTGTTTATGTACACACGGAACACGTGTGTTTATGAGCACACAGAACACGTGTGTTTATGTGCACACAGAACACGTGTGTTTATGAGCACACAGAACACGTGTGTTTATGTACACACAGAACACGTGTGTTTATGTACACAGAACACGTGTGTTTATGTACACAGGGAACACGTGTGTTTATGTACACACAGAACACGTGTGTTTATGTACACAGGGAACACGTGTGTTTATGTACACACAGAACACGTGTGTTTATGTACACAGAACACGTGTGTTTATGTACACAGAACACGTGTGTTTATGTACACACAGAACACGTGTGTTTATGTACACAGAACACGTGTGTTTATGTACACAGGGAACACGTGTGTTTATGTACACACGGAACACGTGTGTTTATGTACACAGGGAACACGTGTGTTTATGAGCACACAGAACACGTGTGTTTATGTACACACAGAACACGCGCGTTTATGTGCACAGGGAACACGTGTGTTTATGTACACACAGAACACGTGTGTTTATGAGCACACAGAACACGTGTGTTTATGTACACACAGAACACGTGTGTTTATGTACACAGGGAACACGTGTGTTTATGTACACACGGAACACGTGTGTTTATGTACACAGGGAACACGTGTGTTTATGTACACACGGAACACGTGTGTTTATGTACACAGGGAACACGTGTGTTTATGTACACACGGAACACGTGTGTTTGTGTACACACAGAACACGTGTGTTTATGTACACAGGGAACACGTGTGTTTATGTACACACAGAACACGTGTGTTTATGTACACAGGGAACACGTGTGTTTATGTACACACAGAACACGTGTGTTTATGTACACAGGGAACACGTGTGTTTATGTACACACAGAACACGTGTGTTTATGTACACACGGAACACGTGTGTTTATGTACACAGGGAACACGTGTGTTTATGTACACACAGAACACGTGTATTTATGTACATACAGAACACGTGTGTTTATGTACACACAGAACACGTGTGTTTAGGAGCACACAGAACACGTGTGTTTATGAGCACACAGGGAACACGTGTGTTTATGTACACAGGGAACACGTGTGTTTATGTACACACGGAACACGTGTGTTTATGTACACACAGAACACGTGTGTTTATGTACACACAGAACACGTGTGTTTATGTACACAGGGAACACGTGTGTTTATGTACACACGGAACACGTGTGTTTATGTACACACAGAACACGTGTGTTTATGTACACACGGAACACGTGTGTTTATGAGCACACAGAACACGTGTGTTTATGTACACACGGAACACGTGTGTTTATGTACACAGGGAACACGTGTGTTTATGTACACACGGAACACGTGTGTTTATGTACACACGGAACACGTGTGTTTATGTACACAGAACACGTGTGTTTATGAGCACACGGAACACGTGTGTTTATGTACACAGGGAACACGTGTGTTTATGTACACACAGAACATGTGTGTTTATGTACACACGGAACACGTGTGTTTATGTACACAGGGAACACGTGTGTTTATGAGCACACAGAACACGTGTGTTTATGTACACAGGGAACACGTGTGTTTATGTACACACAGAACACGTGTGTTTATGTACACACAGAACACGTGTGTTTATGTACACAGGGAACACGTGTGTTTATGTACACACAGAACACGTGTGTTTATGTACACAGGGAACACGTGTGTTTATGTACACACAGAACATGTGTGTTTATGTACACACAGAACACGTGTGTTTATGTACACAGGGAACACGTGTGTTTATGTACACACAGAACACGTGTGTTTATGTACACAGGGAACACGTGTGTTTATTTACACAGGGAACACGTGTGTTTATGTACACACAGAACACGTGTGTTTATGGGGCTCCACCCCATCCCTGCTCGCTGTCACATTTTTCAGAATAGCCTGCGCTATCAAAGATGCCCTTGGGTGTATTCTCTCCAAAGCTCCATAAAAATTCATATAAACGTCCTAAAACACCTAATTTTCACTACAACATTAATGAAAGCAACCATTCAGAGATCCTTTTGTTACACTTTATTCCACCACAACACAAGACCAGGCAGGGTAAGGCCGTGTGTGAAAGGCTTGTGTTTTTTAAGATGGAATCTTTTCATTTTAATAAATAAAAACATGCTGTGAATTTAGCAATATGATTGTTCTAAACCAGCTTCCCCAGTGCCTAGATGGCAGTTTGAAACAGTGGGGTGAGCACAGCTCCAGGAAGTGAAGTTGCTCTTTGAGAGGACTCCATTCACCTGAATATGGTACAGAATCAAACTCTGCCTTTCAAAATGTCAAAGGCAACAGTTCACAAGCAAACACCATATGGTGTATTTGTTCTCTTCAATTCCTCTTAGAGCCAGCTGAAAAAGAAAGAACATTTCAGAGCCTGAAATGTCTGCATGCCGCACTGTACAGTGTTCTCACTGCAAGCTCTCAAAAACTGTAGATGGTGGCATGAAATTGCTCCAAGGGACAGAATGGATCATTTGCAGTCCAGTCTCCAAAAAGCACACTTGTAAAATTTACTGACACTGTGTTGTGGTTTTGCTCTGGGGTCTGGGAGGGATTTGCACAGGACAAAGCTCCAGGATGTCCCCAGAGCCCCTTTTAAAAGGCAGCTGAAGTGGGTATTTTTGTTACTGCCATGGTGAAGCTCTGAAGGCCTGGTTAGTGCAGCTCTGCGACTGTAACAGCTGCTGAGTCCCAGCACGATTAAAAATAAACTGCAGCAAAAATAGTCACAGATTTGTGACTGAGGAAGAACAATCCCTGGGGCAGCAGCAGAACCGTTGGAGGTGCATCTCTGACATTTCAGGGGGTTTTCAAATCCCCCTCCTGATGGGTTCCCAGGCTCCAGCCCGTGGGCAGTGGGTGGAAGGGCAGATCCTAGTGAGGAGCCGCCAGGAGCAGCCCCTGCAGTTCCAGGGAGGGATTTTCTGCTCCCCCTGTTGTTCTTTAAATTAAACCCAGAACAGCTGGAGCCCACATCTCTGAGCCCAGGGTGTCACCCATCCCAGGGCCATGTGGGCTCGGGGGCCACAGCGTCACCAGCAACAGCAGCGCTCTGTGTCTCTTTCAATGAACGCCCTCCGCAAATTTACTGAAACACCCGGGGGGGAATCCTGCACCCATCAAGAAATGATTCTTCAAACTGCATGAGACACAGATGATGACCAAGCCCAATTTCCCTCCCTGTGACCCTGAGTGCTCAGACAGCCTGAACCTGCCAAAGCAAAGCTGGGTGAGAAGCACATGGACACAACACCAAGAATGCAAATATTCCTGTGGTGCAGGTCTTCGTGGTCACTCTTAAGCATGGCCACTCCCTTTTCCAACCTGAGTGAATCCTATGATTTGCAGAATTCTGCGGATTTTTACTCCAGTACTGGAGTAAACACTTCAGAATAAAAATAATAATAATTTATAAAATAATTGCACACTGCCACGCAAGGAAGGCTCAGGCCTTACATTTTATTTCTGCAAATGAGAGACAGATCTGGCTTGTGATCAGCTAAGCACACTCAGGTAACAAATTAAAGCCATCCCTCTTATCCCCTTTTCCCAGCATGTGATGCTGAGGTTTTAGAACAACATTAAATAAGAGCTCACAAAGCAAGATGGAAAATCCAGAGTGGCGGCAACACGCTCTGTTTGCTTGCTACTGAGTCCGTTTTACACCTTAATTGTGGGCCCACAAGACAATACTCGAAAGCAAAACTGTTTCTTTCATGGCCACAGCAAATAGTCCTGCAGGCCTCTGGAGAAGAAGTGACAGCCCATGGGAAATGGCTTCTGGTTTCAGGGGATGTGGCCACCGCTGCCCAGCTGGGAGAGCGTGGTTTGTGCGGGCCGAGTTCTTGCGTTCACAGAGCCCATGGCAGCACGGGCTGCTCCATCTCCAGAGGAGTTTCCGGGGTCACCGAGCTGCTCTCCCCCTGCACTCCTGGCTCTGCTGGCCCTGGGTGCTGACCCCAGCCGGCTGCCCCGCTGCAGCTCAGCGCCTCTCCCACCGGGATGGGCTCCGGCCAGAGCCCGGGACACAGCCAGGTCCCATTGCCTGCTCCTCCCTGGCGCACCTCCCTCCAGCCTGGCAGGCCAGCTCCAAACTCTGCTGGCTGCTGCCAGGGGTGCCACAGGGCTCAGCGGGACCGTGGGCAGTGGGAAACAGGCAGTGGGATATGGGGAGTGGGACTGTGGGCAGTGGGATACAGGCAGTGGGACTGAGGGCAGTGGGACTGTGGGCAGTGGGATACAGGCAGTGGGATACGGGCAGTGGGACTGTGGGCAGTGGGATACAGGCAGTGGGACTGAGGGCAGTGGGACTGTGGGCAGTGGGATACAGGCAGTGGGATACGGGCAGTGGGACTGTGGGCAGTGGGATACAGGCAGTGGGATATGGGGAGTGGGACTGTGGGCAGCGGGACCATGGGCAGTGGGACATGGGCAGTGGGACTGTGGGCAGCGGGATACGGGCAGTGGGATACGGGCAGTGGGACTGTGGGCAGTGGGACTGTGGGCAGTGGGATACAGGCAGTGGGACCATGGGCAGTGGGACTGTGGGCAGTGGGATACAGGCAGTGGGACTGTGGGCAGTGGGACTGTGGGCAGCGGGAGCGTGGGCAGTGGGACTGTGGGCAGTGGGACTGTGGGCAGTGGGACTGTGGGGAGCGGGACTGTGGGCAGTGGGACTGTGGGCAGCGGGACCGTGGGCAGTGGGATACAGGCAGTGGGATATGGGGAGTGGGACTGTGGGCAGTGGGACTGTGGGCAGTGGGACATGGGCAGTGGGACTGTGGGCAGTGGGACATGGGCAGTGGGACTGTGGGCAGTGGGACTGTGGGCAGCGGGACCATGGGCAGTGGGACTGTGGGCAGTGGGACCGTGGGCAGTGGGACCGTGGGCAGTGGGACTGTGGGCAGCGGGACTGTGAGCAGCAGGACCGTGGGCAGTGGGACTGTGGGCAGTGGGACCGTGGGCAGTGGGACCGTGGGGAGCAGAACCACAGTCAGCCAGCCACAGTCAGCCAGCCATGGTCAGCCAGCCATGGTCAGCCAGCCATGGGCTGCCGGGCTGGTTGGATCTGCTCCAGCGCGGGGGCGGCTGCTCCTTGCATTGGAATGTCCCGCACCAGTAGTGAAAGTGCTGAGCTTTAGTTGAGGTATATCAATCATCTGCAACACACCAGAAACCAAACCTCTGTCTCTGTCCTGTTTCCCCTTTCTAAACCATCCTGGGGGACATCCAAACGCTCCAAGCAAGGACCAGAGATGAATGGCTTTGCCTTCCTGAGCCCTTCTCCGTCAGCTTCACCTTCCAAATGCCTTCCCCACCCCTGCACCTGGGCTGGCAGCCCATCCCATCCTGGCAGCTGGCTGCCGTCACACCAGTGCTGCTGACCGGCTGGAGCAGTGGCGTTTCCATCACCCCAGTGTGAGATCTTCACAGTAGGGACACGTTTTTGGGCTTGTCAGGGCCTGCTGCAGCTAAACCTGCTCCTGGTCCCAGCAAGGACAGGGCTAATACAGGGAACACTGCTGTTAGTTATGTGAGCCTCACACCAGTTTCTTCACATCTCAGAGCATTTAGCGGATTGCTTGTTAAAAGGGTAGAAATAATGAATACAGGAGTAGTTAAATATGGGCCTTGCAGTACCAAATACAGCAGTTTCTGTTGTACAGATGTGAGCAGCGCCGCTGTGCCGGGCAGCACAGCAGCAGGATGGCGAGGAAAGCAGAGGCTGTCTTGTGTGGCACTATTTACACATCTCCATTTAAAAAGCTGCCGAGTTGGGTTAAATATAAGTATAGAACATTTCTTCCATATACAAACTCTTGTTAGCTGATTAATTATTAAGGTGCTCAGAAGTGTGGATGAAAACAGAAGGTACAGTAGATCAGTTGTGTCTTCATCTATGTACACACAGTTGCCTGCTGGCACCAGCCTCTCCCACAGAAGCTGTGAGCCCAGTGGCCAGTCACGAATCTCATGCCACAGGAACTGTTGTTTTCTTCACGAGATCTTTGTCAGGAGGAAAGCCAGTGGTGCTGTGATTCCTTTTCCAGCAGCAGAGCGGCTGGGAGCCCTTGCTGGGCCCATGTGGCTGGTGGTGCTGGGCAGCGTCACTCCGTGGGACGCCCTGCTCCCAGCCCTCCCTGCTGGAATTCTGCTGGTCTCACGGCAGCTCTCCGAGGCAGGACTCGCAGCAGCAGCACCAGGGTGCATCCCGTGGGCCCTCCCGAGTGCTCGGAAAGCTCAGATCCCCGTGCATCCCCTGCTGCACCCCGTGCAGCCCAAGGGGAGATTTTGGTGTGAGAAGCCATAAACCAGCAAAATGCACTTAGCAAAAATTTTGTCTTCTCCTCAGAAAAAATAAAACAAATCCCCAATGGCCCATCCTTTGTAGGTCAAATTTCTTCCCCATTAACATTCTCAGAGAGTTTTTTTTTTTGTCTGATGGCCAAACTTTACCTGTAGTTCCGTTCTGTGCTGACTGATGGCTGGCATCACTTTATTCCATATACCTGTACTCAGGCGCCTCAGAGGGGCTCAAAGTTCTGCGTTTTGGGAACCTGTCCAACCAGGAGGGTATCTGACCACACTGAAAATGTTAATTTTTGTCCTTGTCCTTTCAAGTTGCTATAGAAAAGGAGATGAAAAGAAGTCTATTTGACTACTGTTTGCAAACCTACCATGTACTGTCGTTTCCCGCCTCGTACATTTAAGTTTCAAACAGGTCCCAGAGATCGCAAGGCAAGATTGTTAAGGCAGTGTAAGGAACTCAGTATTTCATTTGCACCTCTCAATCCCCTCAGAAGCACTTCTAAGGCATCAAGGGGGGCGTGTGGTTTGTGCTTGCCTTTCCTGGGAAAGGCGTTTGGTACACTGTGGGAAGGGGACGCCCAGGGGAGGGAGGGAGGTGCAGCGGGGCTGGGGCCCTCACCACCGCTCCTTCTGGAACACCTCTGCCTGCACCATGTCCCCGGGGTGCTCCGAGATGCAGGCCCCGTTGATCTCGTTGAGCTTGTTGTCCGGAAGGTCCTCGGGCTTTGTGCAAAGTTTCAGCGCCCTGGAGATGAAGACGTCCAGGTCGAACTCGGGGTCGGTCTCGCCGCTGACGGCGGCGGGTTCCTTGTGGAGGCGGTGAGGAGAGGAGGGCAGGCTCCGCTCCTGCCTCTCCGGCAGAGAGCCGGGGCACTCCAGCCCCGCCTGCGTGCTCTTCACCCACTGGGCGATCTCCAGGAACAGGTTGGATGGCTCCTCTTCCAGCGACAGCTCGGCCGCGGGCGCTATGGTTGCCCTTTTCCAGTGGGATAAATCGAGGATGAGCTTGGGCTCTGAGTAGTGGTGGGGCTTGCTGTCCCTCCACAGCAGCTTGTCCAAGTAGGAGGGCGATCCCACTTTGTAATCACACGACTTCCCGCAGTCAGCATCGAACACTCGGTCCATGGAGGAGTGGGAGAGCTCCAGGAAGCGCTCCGAGCTGCTCTGCGAGTATTTCCGCGGGTCCACCTGCGCCTCCTCCGCCGCGGGCTCCGAGCCCGCCCGGGGGTCCCGCTGCACCTCGTCCATGTCGTGGTGCTTGTCGTGCCTCCAGTCCAGGTCGGAGGAGAGGCTGATGTGGTACCTGCCAAAGACACGCTGCTGTGAGCCACCCGAGCACTGCTGCGGCTCGCTCGGCCTTCTGCTGGCTGGGTTAACCTCTGACTGACAGCACAGAGAGCCTTCTTCTGCCTTAAAATGCCAGGGGGGCAATAATTTTTATTTATCAACAGCCTGAGATGCAGGAATGAGAGCCCAACAACCAAACCAATTGGTCCCTTCCTTTAGATGTCAATCACGTCCCCTCCACTCGGGACTAAAACTTGATTAACAGCAATAATTACCAATCTGCC
Organism: Calcarius lapponicus; assembly: GCA_039654755.1. Lineage (NCBI taxonomy): Eukaryota > Metazoa > Chordata > Aves > Passeriformes > Fringillidae > Calcarius > Calcarius lapponicus. The sequence continues at coordinate 7,074,820 of CM077481.1, forward strand.
CCTCAGCCCACAGACAGGGACCTTGGCTGAGCCCTTCCAGTTTGGTGACAGAACAGTAAAAGACATGAACTTAAAACTGACAGAACCAGAGGTCATGGTCTCAGGCTGTGCCAAGGGAAATGTAGGCTGGATATCAGGAAAAAGCTTTTCATGGAAAGGGTGACAAAGTTCTGGAATGGCTGCGTGGGGAGGTGGTGGAGCCACCATCCCTGGGTGGGTTTAAGAAAGCCTGGATGTGGCACTGGGTGCCAGGGTTTAGTTGAGGGGTTGGGGCTGGGTTGGACTCCATGTCTTGGAAGTGTCTTCCAACCTGGTCATTCTGTGAATTAATTCTGTGAACAACCCCACTGAGGCTGGGTGTCACCAGTTTGTTCTGGTGTCAAGGACTCAGAGCATTCCTGGAGGGTCACCTTGCTCAGTGACAGCTTCTCCAGCCAGTCCCTGACAGCACCCACCTGACAGCACCCAGGGCTCTCCCAGTGACCCCTGACTCACTGGTTCCTAACTGAGCTGCCTGTGGAATGTGTTATCCCAGCTACTGGGGCCCTGCCACAGCAATCAGCTGCTCTTCAGGTGCAGAGAGGAGCAACACTAGAGCATCCTCAGCCAGTTCATCCCCCACAGCCAGAAGGAGCTGTACAGAAAACTGAACCTGGTTAATTCTTATCCGCTTATTTTGTCCTGCCTGCCCCAGTGCTGGGACTGGCTCAGGCACTGGGGTAATCACCTAGAACATGAGAGACCTCGGCTCGAGCTGTTCTAAACTCCCTGTACAGCTTCCAGCAAACCATTTAAATGTCAGCTCAACTCAGGTTTTTTTACAAGATTCCCAGATCTGTGGCCTCTGGGGTGATGCACCTTGAAAAGTGGTGAATATAGCGATCCAAATCAGGCCCTGTCCCCAAAAGGTACAAGAATTACATTACTTTGTACCTGTTCTACAGGCACAGAGGGAAGGGCTGCAGTGCCACTTAGACCCACGTGAAGACAACCGAGGCTGAAAGCCAAGAGCAGAAAGGCACTCGGCAATGTACTGGGATGTGCAGGCTCAGCTTCTGGCCCCTGTGGAATCCAGGAGGAGCCTCTGGGCAGCTTCAGCGAGGTGCCAGCTTGGGCTGGAATTACAGCATGGCACAAAGAGGGAAAAGCAGGTGTCTTCCAGGGGTCTGAACAGGCGTGGTGGAACCCAGCCACGTCAGAGGGGTGGGGGAAGATGAAACAGGAAAGCCTTACAGATATGATTGCTTGGCAAAAGATTTTGAGAATATGGAAACTATAAGTGAGATTGAAATGAAGGCAAGGTTTGAGATCCCTTAGTTACTGAACAACTGGAAAACAATGGTGTGGCCAGCTGAAGGTGATCCCCTTTTGATGGAACAACACCCTCTGCTTGCAGGCAGGTCCAAGGCTCAGAGCAGACCCTACTGGCTTGGTAGAAGGGGCCCAAAGAGGAGTTTTTAGGGTTTAAAATGCAATACAGCATGGTAATGTAATGATTCTTATAGGCTGTATGGAAATGCTATAGGATTTGTGTCTTGTACTAGATTGGTTAGTGAGAATCAGAATGTTCAAGACAGAAGATTTATTGTATGGTAAGAGGAACCTCACTCTCTTACTCTCTTATCCTCTCATCCTCTCTCTCTCTATCATCCTCTTTGCCACTGTCTTTACTTCTCTGGGGCCTGCTCCGAGCTGTGGCTGGCAGCTCCCAGGAGGCCCCGGCACCCAGGCCCTTGGCAATAAACCCCAAATTCCACCACCAGAGGAAGATTTATTGTATTGTAACGGGAACCTTGCTCTCTCACCCTCTTTGCCACTGTCTTTACTTCTCTGGGGCCTGCTCCGAGCTGTGGCTGGCAGCTCCCAGCAGGGCCCTGCACCCCGGCCCTTGGCAATAAACCCCAAATTCCACCACCAGAGGAAGATTTATTGTATTGTAACGGGAACCTTGCTCTCTCACCCTCTTTGACACTGTCTTTACTTCTCTGGGGCCTGCTCCGAGCTGTGCCTGGCAGCTCCCAGCAGGGCCCTGCACCCCTTGGCAATAAACCCCAAGTTCCAAAAGGCCCCTGCACCCAGGCCCTTGGCAATAAACCCCAAGTTCCAAAAGGCCCCTGCACCCAGGCCCTTGGCAATAAACCCCAAGTTCCAAAAGACCCCTGCACCCCGGCCCTTGGCAATAAACCCCAAATTCCATGAGCTGGCTGCAGAGATCTCTGCTCTCTGTCCATCCTACCCCCATTGCTCCTACAGGAGGCTCACCAGCGCAGCTCTGCCTAAGGCCCTGCAGGCAGGACGCTGCAGGCAGGCTGTGCAGCCCGGCCCAGCCCTGGTACCTGTCCCAGTTGGACATCTGGCTCTGGTTGGCCTCCATCAGCAGGATGTCGTCGATCTCGTCCTCGATGCGGAACGGGTGCTGCGACACCGGCTCGTCCTCGGGGCAGGAGTAGGGGCTCATGTAGGGGTGCTGCAGGCCCATCTCGGCCGTCAGCCGGTCCATGGGGTTAAATGTCAGAATTTTCTCCAGAAAATCAATGGCTGCGAGGCAGAGACACACAAGCTCGCCATTCCTCAAAAGCAGAAACAGCTCCCTTGCCAGGATGAGCCTCGCGGAGTCCCCCCGGCAAATCCCCCTGGAGCAAGGGATGAGTTAAAGGCCACCCTAGCTGGACCCAAACCAGGCACTTCCGTCCTTGCTGGGGTCCCCTGCCCTCAGGGAGCTGTGAGCTTGCAGGGGAGCAGCCCTGCAGCCCCCAGGTGTCACCTCCTGTCACCCCCTGCAGCATGGCTGGGGGACAACTGCGAGAGTACCCTCAGAGCTGTGCAGGACCTGGGGGGGTCACACACCCCCAGAGCTATGGCCCCAGATCTCAGCACAGAGCTGAGACCCCAGCACAGAGCTGAGACCCCAGCCCAGCACAGAGCTGAGACCCCAGCACAGAGCAGAGACCCCCAGCCCAGCACAGAGCTGAGACCCCAGCCCAGCACAGAGCTCAGACCCCAGCCCAGCACAGAGCTCAGACCCCAGCACAGAGCTGAGACCCCAGCACAGAGCTGAGACCCCAGACCAGCACAGAGCTGAGATCCCAGCCCAGCACAGAGCTCAGACCCCAGCACAGAGCTCAGACCCCAGCCCAGCACAGAGCTCAGACCCCAGCCCAGAGCTCAGACCCCAGCACAGAGCTGAGACCCCAGCACAGAGCTCAGACCCCAGCCCAGCACAGAGCTGAGACCCCAGCACAGAGCTCAGACTCCAGCCCAGAGCTCAGACCCCAGCACAGCACAGAGCTGAGACCCCAGCCCAGCACAGAGCTCAGACCCCAGACCAGCACAGAGCTCAGACCCCAGCCCAGAGCTGGCATCCCACCCCAAAAAGGCCTTTGGAAGGTGCTGGGATCTGACTCCATGCCCTCAGATCCATTTGACAAGCACACTGTGTTTCAGACAGCGGATTTCACCTCTTAGTCCTCACTGGAGTGGATTAGATTTACTGCAACTTTTAAAAGCCTTTGGAGTGACCAATGCCATGAAATTATTTTACCCATTAACGTTTGAAGAATTCTGAGTGGCTAAAATAATTTTAGGAAGACTGTGGTGCGTGAACTCTTTCTGTGCTGACAGGGAATTTAAGGGCAATTAAACCTAAATGTAGAGGGCTGACTATGATTGCTTTGATGATTCTGTTTACTGAGGTTATGTGAAAAGGTAAAATGCTGTCACTGAAGTTGTTGCTTATCCAGTTGATCCTTTCATGGGAAAGTCCCTCTGAGTTCAGGCAACAAAAACAGGAATAATGCCTTTCTTCAGATGTGGCTTCATACCGAAACCTGCAGGCTCATCCCCACTGAAGGTGCAATTGTGTGAATGGGACAGTTTCTGTAGGGGCAGAGCCCCTCAGCAGGAAGGACAGCCACACGTGCTGCCCCAGAGCTCACACACTAACCAATTTCTGACTGTCTCCTGTGAGATTACCTCAGGGCTTGGACTAATTAAGCAGGAAGGAGTCAATTGCTCCGTAAGGTCACAGCAACCCATTCTGGGTTATATATTGTGATGCACCACGGGTCAGAGAGGCAGGGAAATGACAGTGAATAATGTAAGGGCCAGGGGTGACCTTTCCTCCTGCAGCCACGGCAGGGAATAAATCTGCTGCTGCTTGCTGGAGGCTGACACAGCCCTGGGCCCAGGGTGTCACCAAGGCCAGGCACGGCACCTCTCACATGAAGAGTCACTCCAGAAGGTGAGCTGAGCCTGCTCCTGAGCTCTTCCCAAATGCAGGTCTGGTTTAGCCCTCAGAAAGAGCTCAGGGGAGCACTGTTCCTGTCTGTAACACCTATTTCAGGAGTGGGGTGTTTGTGAGGAAGAGCCTGTCCCTCACTGTGCTGCACAGCTGTGCTCAGGCCAGCACAGTGAGGGAACAGACTTGGGAAGAACCTCTGGGCTGAGCCTCTCACATGAAGAGTCACTCCAGAACATGATCTGAGCCTGGTTTAGCCCTCAGAAGGAGCTCGGGGGAGCACAGGTCAGTTCCTGTCTGTAACAGGCATCTCAGGAGCGAGGTGTTTGTGAGGAAGAGCCTGTCCTGCAGTGCTGCACAGCTGTGCTCAGGCCAGAGGCACAGCGAAGGAGCAGACTGGGCTGGGAAAGAACCTCTGGGCTGAGCCTCTCACATGAAGAGTCACTCTAGAGGGTGAGCTGAGCCTGCTCCTGAGCTCTTCCCAAAAGCAGGTATCCAGGCCTGGTTTAGCCCTCAGAAGGAGCTCAGGGGAGCACTGTTCCTGTCTGTAACACCTATTTCAGGAGCTGGGTGTTTGTGAAGGAAAGGCTGTCCTGCAGTGCTGCACAGCTGTGCTCAGGCCAGCACAGTGAGGGAGCAGACTTGGGAAGAACCTCTGGGCTGAGCCTCTCACATGAAGAGTCACTCCAGAGGGTGAGCTGAGCCTGCTCCTGAGCTCTTCCCAAAAGCAGGTATCCAGGCCTGGTTTAGCCCTCAGAAGGAGCTCAGGGGAGCACTGTTCCTGTCTGTAACACCTATTTCAGGAGTGGGGTGTTTGTGAGGAAGAGCCTGTCCTGCAGTGCTGCACAGCTGTGCTCAGGCCAGAGGCACAGCGAGGGAGCAGACTGGGAAAGAGCCTCTGGGCTGAGCCTCTCACATGAAGAGTCACTCCAGAGGGTGAGCTGAGCCTGCTCCTGAGCTCTTCCCAAAAGCAGGTATCCAGGCCTGGTTTAGCCCTCAGAAGGAGCTCAGGGGAGCACTGTTCCTGTCTGTAACACCTATTTCAGGAGTGGGGTGTTTGTGAGGAAGAGCCTGTCCTGCAGTGCTGCACAGCTGTGCTCAGGCCAGCACAGGGAGGGAGCAGACTGGGAAAGAGCCTCTGGGCTGAGCCAGGCACGGCATCTCTCACATGAAGAGTCACTCCAGAAGGTGAGCTGAGCCTGCTCCAGAGCTCTTCCCAAACGCAGGCCTGGTTTAGCCCTCGGAAGGAGTTCAGGAGAGCACTGCTCCTGTCTGTAACACCCATTTCAGGAGCTGGGTGTTTGTGAAGGAAAGGCTGTCCTGCAGTGCTGCACAGCTGTGCTCAGGCCAGCACAGTGAGGGAGCAGACTTGGGAAGAACCTCTGGGCTGAGCCTCTCACATGAAGAGTCACTCCAGAGCATGATCTGAGCCTGGTTTAGCCCTCAGAAGGAGCTCAGGGGAGCACAGGTCAGTTCCTGTCTGTAACAGGCATCTCAGGAGCGAGGTGTTTGTGAGGAAGAGCCTGTCCTGCAGTGCTGCACAGCTGTGCTCAGGCCAGAGGCACAGCGAGGGAGCACACTGGGAAAGAGCCTCTGGGCTGAGCCTCTCACATGAAGAGTCACTCCAGAAGGTGAGCTGAGCCTGCTCCTGAGCTCTTCCCAAAAGCAGGCCTGGTTTAGCCCTCAGAAGGAGCTCAGGGGAGCACAGGTCAGTTCGTGTCTGTAACACCTATTTCAGGAGTGGGGTGTTTGTGAGGAAGAGCCTGTCCTTCACTGTGCTGCACAGCTGCAGACTTGGAAAGAGCCTCTGGGCTGAGCTCACATCTCGGGGAGACACACGGGGAGCCAGGGATGCACCTCCCAAGGGCCCTGGAAGCGTGTTTCACCCTTAGGAGCCACCTATGAGCGAGCCACAGCATCTCGAGTGCCGTCCTGCAGCACGCCATGGGGACAGGCCACCCGTGAGGGGACAGCACTGGGGACATCTGACCCCCAGGGATGTGCATCCCCTTCCCCAGAGCTCAGGCCCTCGGCCTTGCAGGACAGCTCCCGTGGCACTCCCAGCAAGCAGCTCCGAGGACACGGCTGCTGCAGCGTGTTTTTTTATTTGGCATCTTTACTGTTTAATTTGTGGTTTCATAATCCCTCTGTATTTTTCTCTGCCCTCTGTTTTTAGAGTGGCACAGACTTGCTTTTTTGTGACTCAGTTTAGTTGGTCTCTCTGTTTGGTACCTAGTTACTCCCCGCCAAGTTTCAAACCCCCTCCCCTGTCCTGGTGTTAACCCCTCCTGTCCCAAGCTGTTCCCCTCCCTTGAAATCCTTCATTGGCTTACACATTGTATTCCCTGCCCTGTGTAATCCCCCAGCTCTCTCGATTATCTAGAGATTGTAAGAACTCCCCCAGTTTATAAGCTGTTGTTTTCCCTCAGTTTGAGGCCTAGGACCCTGGGCTTGGGGAGTGTTACCATCCAATAAAGTTACCCCAGTTCCACCCCAGGCCTGTGCTGCTGCCTCTGTTTCCGTGCTGGTTTCTCTGACGCTCCACTGGTAGCTGGGATTCTGCAGGGCTCAGAAGGGGGGTCTGTCGTGTCCCTGTATCATCTAGCCAGGACTTAACGCACACGGTGACAGTTTTGGGGCGCACAGCAGCCGGGGAAGCCCCGGGGGCCACCACGGTACCTTCACTGTCCACCTCGGGCAGCAGCTTGCGCAGCGGCTTCCGCACCTCCCATGTGCTGTTGATGAACATGGGCATCACCTTCAGCAGCTCCTCCTTGTCCTCCTGGTGGATCACGGGGATGGTCTCCAGGATCAGCTGCATCTGCTCCAGCTCGTGGCCCCCTGAGCAGGGAGAAGAAGAGGAGAGCAGTGAGACCAGACACAGAAGGTAAGCTGGGGCGGGCGTGGGGTCCTGCCAGCTCCGGGGGTCCCCAAGCTCCACCTTTAAAGGACTGCAGGTCTCCAGCCCCAAGAGGAAAGGTTTTTTGACCAGCAGCTGCTGGGCACCAAGTCCATGGCTCTGGTGGTGACGATGCCCACGGCTGCCCTGTGCCATCTTGCGTTTTCAGTCCTTTTCCTTCAGGACATATTTATCCGTACTCCCCGAGCCCCACTCAGGGCTCGTCACTGAGAGGAGAGCAGCAGCAGAGCCACGCAGAGCACCCTGTTAGTGAGAGCTATTCCCACCCTCCAGACTCTGCTGGATGTCACCAAGAGGTGACATCCGTGGGGATTTCCAGCCTTCCGCGTGGGCAGAGCAGCCTGGCGGGAACGTGGAGCTACTCCACTGGATTTCTGCCTGCCAGGAATAGTTAGAAAATGGAAATGGTCAGGAATGGCTAGAAATGCCCTGTCCTCAGAGGCAGCACCAGCACGGAGCAGCCAGGGGCAGCCAAAACAACGGGGATTGTCGGGCTACCAAGCCCCTGCTGGCCCAAACATGGATTTCAGGCTGCCTGAGCCTTCAACGGTGAGCAATGCCATCCCATCCACAAGGAGAGTCAGCCCCATGGATGGGCAGCACTGCTGATCAGCCAGGGGAGAGAAGAGTCAGCCCCATGGATGGGCAGCATTGCTGATCAGACAGAATCAGCCCCATGGATGGGCAGCACTGCTGATCAGCCAGAATCAGCCCCATGGATGGGCAGCACTGCTGATCAGCCAGAATCAGCCCCATGGATGGGCAGCACTGCTGATCAGCCAGAGTCAGCCCCATGGATGGGCAGCACTGCTGATCAGCCAGAATCAGCCCCATGGATGGGCAGCACTGCTGATCAGCCAGAGTCAGCCCCATGGATGGGCAGCACTGCTGATCAGCCAGCAGGGAGGGTGGGGAGACCCCTCACAGGACATGGGGATCGCTTGCCCTGAGCCAACCCTGTTGCTGTGGAGGTCCCTGGCACTTGCAGGGGCTCCCCTCCACAGTCCAGAGCTCCCGTGGGTCAGCACGAGTTTTCCAGACTCACACCTGTGGAGCTTGCTGGAACCCAGGGCACTGGGAGTGTTTCTCTGCCTGCTCTGAGGACTCCTGACCTCAAGGGAAGCACTGCCTTTAACCCTTGCCCATGGAGAGGGCTTCCAAGGCTTTGGGATGGATTGGAGTGCAAAAGTGAGCGAAATAGACAATGCAGAATAGTGTAGTTTGTCACAGGGTGAGAAATTTAGAGTTTTGGGGTTTTAGTATAGAGCTAGATAGGAAGCAAGATGGAGGATCTTGGGTGTTGTCTGGGCTGCTTCTTGTCCTTGTCCTTGTCCTTGTCCTTGTCCTTGTCCTTGTCCTTGTTCTTCTTCGTGTTCTTCTACTTGTTGTTGTTGTTGTTGTTGTTCTTCTTCTTCTTGGTTCTTGTTCTTGGTTCTTGTTCTTGCTCTTGTTCTTGTTGTTCTTGTTCTTCTTCTTCTTCTTGGTTCTTGTTCTTGTTCTTGTTCTTGTTCTTCCTGTTCTTCTTCTTCTTGGTTCTTGTTCTTCTTCTTGTTCTTCTTGTTCTTGGTTCTCCTTCTCCTTCTCCTTCTCCTTCTCCTTCTCCTTCTCCTTCTCCTTCTCCTTCTCCTTCTCCTTCTCCTTCTCCAGTGCTGGTGGCACAGGCTGATTGGGTGAGGGAAGCCACAGTGCAGACGTTACGAGGACAGACAAAGGATTACTAATGGTAGAAAGGTAGAAATAAAGTACATTTTAAGAGTCAATTGGGCAAAACAGCTTTAGAAGACATGGAAACTGTACATCCTGTGACCATTTTTGCTGTCCTTTCTTGCGAGCTAAGTCTGGTGCAGACGGCGTGTCGGACTTCCGATAAGATAACAATTAACAGCAACCTGAAGACCAAAAAAAGTCTCTCAATGCTGGCACAGAACTGTTGACAGGAGGTTTTCCCGCATCAGGGGAGCCCAACGAGAGCAGCACACACAGAGCTGACCCCAGCACAGCCCCCTGGGGACACTCAGCGATGCTGGCAAACTCTTCTCCTGTCCTGCACAGAGCGGTGGCCACGGCCGCTCCCAGGCCACATGGCACAGCTCAGTGGCACAGCAGAGACCTCAGCAGCCCCAAGGGATGCTGACAGAGCCCAGCTGGTCACCACCACCACACACAGCCGCTCAATCAGCGAGGCAGAGCAACGGGAAAAGCAAAGGAGACAAAGGGAGGGATGCCCTTCCCATGCAAGTCCTGGGCAGATTAATTCACTTTCCTACACAAGAACTGATTTTAGGTCACTCAAAGATTCCCAGCGTGACTCCAGGGGAAACTGAAGATATCTACCAGGAAATGAGCACCTTGTTAGCCAGGCTAATTCCCCAGCTGTGACCCAAATTACAGGGTGATAAAAGTCACAGAGCCTCTGTGGCTTTTGCCTCAGTGCAGCCCCAGCCACTGCTCACCGAAGACACCTGGCAGCCAAAGACACCATGTTTAGTCACACAAAGGAGCTGCTAATGCAGCGCTGGAAGCCTTGAATTATGGCTCCCAAGACTCCCCATTCTCTTCCATTATCCTCTATTTATGGAATTCCCAGGGACCTTTTTCTGAAGGTATTAGCTCCTGAAAAGGAGAACAGGAACCAGTGGCAGAATAAACGCAGCAGGCTGCTGTTACCCAGGGAGAGAACGAGGAGCTCTGCACCACGAGGAGCTCTGCACCACATCTTGGAGAAGAGAGCCTTCTCCAGGCCTACAGCCAAGCCCCAGGGAGCACCCAAGCCCTGGCAGTAAGCCCTGATCCCACAAGAAAAGCCCCTGTGCCATCTCCGGCTCTTGGCCACAGGCACAGCCCCACTGGTGAACCCCATGGAAATCTGCAAGGACAGATCTCGTCTCCTTTTTTCTGCTTTTTTTCTCCTCTTTTCTCCTTTTTCCTCCCCTTTTCACCCTTTTTCTCCTTTTTTCTCCTCTTTTCTCCTTTTTTCTCCCCTTTTCACCCTTTTTCTCCTTTTTTCTCCTTTTTCCCCACTTACTCCTGCTTCCGCTGCTGCTGCTTTCGGTGTCGGAGGCACTGGAGGGAGCTGCAGCTGCTCAGCCAGGCTCACTCTCCCCTGTGTTCTGCGCTGCTGCTGCTGCTGCTGGGGAGCTGTGCCAGGCCTGCAGGGCAGGCTGCAGCTGCTGGGGACGTGCTGTGAGCCGTGGGACAGCCAGGCCTGCTGCGGCCCCCAGGGCTCTGCCAAACCCAGAGCACCCAGGCACACCGGGGGCTGGGGGCCCTTTGTCTCTGCACATCCAAGAAATCCGCGTGGGAGAATGGAAGCAGCGAGTGACATCTGCTCCAAATCACCAATCACCTTCATTTACCTGCCTTGCTCAAGCGCCCCAGATAGACTGCCGAGTTAATTATATTGATTTATGCTAAGCACTCAATTTAAACTGCACTCTCTAGAAACCAGTTACCCAGGGCAAGGCGCTGCTGCAGGATGCACCCTCCTCTGAACCACACTGCTCTCATTTCTCTCATTTCTCATTTCTGCCCACCCAGGGCTCTGCGCAGGGCTCACCCTGCAGGGAGTGTGAAAAGTGCATATTGTATGGCTCTACGCAGATATTTACTATATGTATGTTGATCTATTGTTTAGTAGTGCTGTATTAACATTTTAATAATATGAGAAATGTAGTCTTGTAGTTAAAAGGTAACTTATGTAGTTAAAATGAGAACTATGTAAGTGGGATATTTTTTTTAAGAAAGGAATGAGGCACATGCAGCAGATAGCAGCCACAGGACACCTAAATCTTTCAAAGAAAAATAATCTATTGCTCTCTTGTTAAGAAGTTAACACTGCAGACAGAATCCTGTGTTTGAATGGAATTTATGCATCATGTATGAGGTGTATGAATATGCAACAGGCTGTTGCTTTTAAGGGTTGATCCTCTGTTAATGTGTGTCCATTTTTGGGCTCGAGCTGCCCAGAAAAAGGTACCTGGACATCCATAACTCTTTGTCGCTATTGCCTAATATTGTCCTAATTCAAGTTGTCCAAATTATTATTACTCTAATTGTATTACTATTTTTATAACAATTTTATTACTATTAAACTTTTAAAATTTTAAAAACAAGTGATTGGCGTTTTTCACAGGGAGGGAGGCTGCAGCTCTGGGATTGTCTCACCCTGCAGGGATGAAGCTGCAGTTCTGGGAATGTCTCACCCTGCAGGGACAGAGGCTGCAGCTCTGGGAATGTCTCACCCTGCAGGGATGGAGCTGCAGCTCTGGGAATGTCTCACCCTGCAGGGACAGAGGCTGCAGCTCTGGGAATGTCTCACCCTGCAGGGACAGAGGCTGCAGCTCTGGGAATGTCTCACCCTGCAGGGATGGAGCTGTAGCTCTGGGAATGTCTCACCCTGCAGGGACAGAGGCTGCAGCTCTGGGAATGTCTCACCCTGCAGGGATGGAGCTGCAGCTCTGGGAATGTCTCACCCTGCAGGGATGGAGCTGCAGCTCTGGGAATGTCTCACCCTGCAGGGATGGAGCTGCAGCTCTGGGAATGTCTCACCCTGCAGGGATGGAGCTGTAGCTCTGGGAATGTCTCACCCTGCAGGGATGGAGCTGCAGCTCTGGGAATGTCTCACCCTGCAGGGACAGAGGCTGCAGCTGTCTGGGCTGAGCTCCTTCTCCCCTGCCAAGAGGAGCAGAGCTGCAGCAAAGGCAAATCCTTGTGGTGTTTGTGAGTTTTAGCTGCTCTGGGGGCTGGCCTTTGCTTTCCCCCAGCAGATAAAGGACACCAGGGCACCCCTGCCCTGGCCCTGCTCCACCTGCTGGCACAGGAGGTGGCCAGGAAAAAGTGGCAGGGGACCAGAACCTCCCAGGACAATGACATATTCTCAAAGCCACCCAAAAGGAGCTGATATTTTGAGCTTGGTTTTGATGCCCACCCGCTAACCAAGCACCCTGCCGGCACCTGGGGATTATGAAGAGATTTCACTGGGCTGGGAGGCAGAGAACAAGGGAAGCTCCAGCGTGTGCCTGGCTGAGCCCAGCCTGTGGCGTGCCAAACCCCACTTCTGGTCACCAAATCACCTCAAATCACCTCAAATCATCACCTCTGGTCTCCACCTCCTGGGGGCTCTCAGGGACCAGCCTGGGGAGGCTCCTGTGCAGCTGCTCTGGGGCAGCTCACCCAGGCAGAGGACACATCCGTCCCATCCCAGGGCTATTTCTGCCCCACAAAAGGAGCTTAAAGCACCACCTTGGAGACCTCAGCGGCGCCAGCCAACGTCACTTATACCCTGGGATCCACAAAGGGCAAAAAGAAACCCGGGCTGGGGCGGAGAGAGGGGTCAAGCACAGTGTGAAAAGCCAGAAATGCTCGGGAGCTGTGCTGGGTGGCCAGAGGAGCTCAACAGGCAGCTCTTGTTTGGCTGTTTGACCTGAGGAATGAGAGGCTGCAGCACCTCCCAGCAACATCAGACAATGCCCTGCTCCTGGAATGCATCCCAAGGAAACACCAGGAGCAGACAGGTTAAAGCACAAATTTCACAGCTGAACCCCCTGGACAGGAAAGCTTTGGTGAAATTGAGGACGGAAACACGGAAGGAAAGGGAGGCAATTTAAATGATCTCTCCCTAAGGGTACCGACTGCTTATTTTTAAGCTTCCACAACAGAAATAGGGAAGGTGCGAGCAGGGGTGGGGAGGCAGCGGCAGAGCAGCTGCAGCCGCGGCTGTGGAGCTCAGGGCTGCTGAGAGAGCCGCGAGGGAAACCTCCTGCTCCTGCTCCATGATTAACGGGGCTGGTTGTTCATCGACACAGCTCTGCCAGCAGCTGCTCGCCAAACGCGCTAAACCTCGGCACTGAGAGCACCAACAGGCAGGAGAGCCAGCCCAGGGCAGCTGTGCCATGCCGTGCTGGGCTGTGCTGGGCTCTGCTGTGCTGGGCTGGGCTGGGCTGGGCTGTGCTGGGCTGTGCTGGGCTGGGCTGGGCTGTGCCATGCTTCACTGCCAGGGCAGCAGCTCCTGCAGCAGCCCAGGGGCAGCTGCTCCTCCCTCAGGGAATGTGTCCATGTCCCAGCTTGGGAAATGAGCACAGCTTTCCTCCCAACACAGCATTTTGTGGACTCTATTAAATACATATTTTCTTCTCAATAATGTCGGAGTAAACTTCAAATCCTGCACTGATAACTCCTTGCTGTGCCTTTGTTGTCTTCTCTTCTTGCACTTCGCCTTTGCAGCTGCAATTTGTGCTTACAGGTAAATCGTGAAATCAGGTGGTGGCATTCACGTCCTCCCTCAAGGAAATAAACAGCTTGGAGACTCCAATCACGATCCAAATCCATGGCATGGAGCACAAACCTCCTGGAACAGGGCACCAGCACCTCCCGCCCTCGCACAGGGAATTCCCTCTGCCGGGCTGGAAAGCCTGGGAATTGGCTAGCAAGGAAGGGGAAAAGGGAATCAGCAGGAGACAGAAACCTACCAGCGAAGAGCATCCTCCCGGTCAGCATCTCGGCCAGGATGCAGCCGGCTGCCCACATGTCGATGGCTTTGGTGTAGTTGTTGGGCGACAGCAGGAGGCGCGGGGAGCGGTACCACTTGGTCACCAAGCCTTCGGAGAGGTAACCCTGGAACAGCAGGGACAGGGATCAGGACAGGAAAGGGCAGCAGAGAGGGCTCGGGGCAGGGAATGGGCAGCAGAGAGGGATCAGGACAGAGAATGGGCAGCAGAGAGGGATCGGGACAGGGAATGGGCAGCAGAGAGGGATCAGGGCAGGGAATGAGCAGCAGAGAGGGATAGGGACAGGGAACGGGCAGCAAAGAGGGATCGGGACAGGGAACGGGCAGCAGAGAGGGATCAGGACAGGGAATGGGCAGCAGAGAGGGATCGGGACAGGGAACGGGCAGCAGAGAGGGATCAGGACAGGGAACGGGCAGCACAGAGGGATCGGGACAGGGAATGGGCAGCAGAGAGGGATCGGGACAGGGAATGGGCAGCAGAGAGGGATCAGGGCAGGGAATGGGCAGCAGAGAGGGATCGGGACAGGGAATGGGCAGCAGAGAGGGATCGGGACAGGGAATGGGCAGCAGAGAGGGATCGGGACAGGAATGGGCAGCAGAGAGGGATCAGGACAGGGAATGGGCAGCAGAGAGGGATCGGGACAGGAATGGGCAGCAGAGAGGGATCGGGACAGGGAATGGGCAGCAGAGAGGGATCGGGACAGGGAATGGGCAGCAGAGAGGGATAGGGACAGGGAATGGGCAGCAGAGAGGGATCGGGACAGGAATGGGCAGCAGAGAGGGATCGGGACAGGAATGGGCAGCAGAGAGGGATCAGGACAGGGAATGGGCAGCAGAGAGGGATCAGGGCAGGAACGGGCAGCAGAGAGGGATCAGGACAGGAACGGGCAGCAGAGAGGGATCAGGGCAGGGAATGGGCAGCAGAGAGGGATAGGGACAGGGAATGGGCAGCAGAGAGGGATCGGGACAGGAATGGGCAGCAGAGTTGAAATTTGGGATCAGGACAGGGAATGGGCAGCAGAGAGGCATCGGGACAGGGAACACGAGGTCTCAATGGTGTTTCCTGGGGAAGCCTATGGCACAAGAGGGACTCCTCTCCTCGTGAAGAACTGAGAATTGATTGTCTAAAGGGTGGTGATGGAACGAGAGTTGAAATTTGGGGGATGGATGTATTGGAATTTGGTGGGGGGAGGAGGAAATGCTTTTGGAAGGTTTTAATTTTCCCTGTTTGTTTCTTGTTACTTAGAGTTGTAGTTTAGTTAATGAAGTTTTCTTTTCTTTATTTCTAAGTGGGGGCCTGCTTTGCTTATTCCTGGTCACATCTCACAGCAGAAACCAGGGAGAATGTATTTTCATGGGGGCACTGGCATTGTGCCAGCGTCAATCCATGACAAACAGGCAGCAGAGCCCCTCCACCCTGAGCAGAGGGAGGGCTTGGGCAGGCAGCAGAGCTCCTCTGCCCTCCCCGCTGCAGCCCCAGCCAGGCAATGATGCCCCCCGTTCCTGGGCTGCTGCCCCTCGGGACACGGGGACCTGGGGCACCCCAGGGCACACAGAGGCACCCAGGGCACCCCAGGGCACACAGAGGCACCCCAGGGCACCCCAGGGCACACAGAGGCACCCAGGGCACACAGAGGCACCCCAGGGCACACAGAGGCACCCAGGGCACCCCAGGGCACACAGAGGCACCCCAGGGCACACAGAGGCACCCCAGGGCACCCCAGGGCACACAGAGGCACCCCAGGGCACCCCAGAGCACACAGAGGCAGCCAGGACACCCCAGGGCACACAGAGGCACCCAGGGCACCCCAGGGCACACAGAGGCACCCCAGGGCACACAGAGGCACCCCAGGGCACACAGAGGCACCCAGGGCACACAGAGGCACCCCAGGGCACACAGAGGCACCCAGGGCACCCCAGGGCACACAGAGGCACCCCAGGGCACACAGAGGCACCCAGGGCACACAGAGGCACCCCAGGGCACACAGAGGCACCCAGGGCACCCCAGGGCACACAGAGGCACCCCAGGGCACACAGAGGCACCCAGGGCACACAGAGGCACCCAGGGCACCCCAGGGCACCCCAGGGCACACAGAGGCACCCCAGAGCACACAGAGGCACCCCAGGGCACCCCAGGGCACACAGAGGCACCCCAGGGCACACAGAGGCACCCCAGGGCACACAGAGGCACCCAGGGCACACAGAGGCACCCAGGGCACCCCAGGGCACACAGAGGCACCCCAGGGCACCCCAGGGCACACAGAGGCACCCAGGGCACCCAGAGCACCCCAGGGCACACAGAGGCACCCAGGGCACCCCAGGGCACACAGAGGCACCCAGGGCACACAGAGGCACCCCAGAGCACACAGAGGCACCCCAGGGCACCCCAGGGCACACAGAGGCACCCCAGGGCACACAGAGGCACCCCAGGGCACACAGAGGCACCCCAGGGCACACAGAGGCACCCAGGGCACACAGAGGCACCCAGGGCACCCCAGGGCACACAGAGGCACCCCAGGGCACCCCAGGGCACACAGAGGCACCCCAGGGCACCCCAGGGCACACAGAGGCACCCAGGGCACCCAGAGCACCCCAGGGCACACAGAGGCACCCAGGGCACCCCAGGGCACACAGAGGCACCCAGGGCACACAGAGGCACCCAGGGCACCCCAGAGCACACTGAGGCACCCAGGGCTCCACCCGGCAGGGCACTCACTGTTTGTCACCATGGTACTGCAGCACCGCCCGCCAAGGACAGATGGCTCCGGCGGCACAGACCTGCGGATCACACCTGCCCGAGTCATTCCAGGTCACCTCCGGAGGGCTTGGATGTATCCTACAAATCCCAAACCCCCTTCACGAGAGACCTTGTCCGGGAAAACAAAAGGGTCGGGGAGGATTGCTGGCACGGCGTGGAAGGAAAGCCTCCCGTACCAGCGGCTGTCCTATGGGAGCAGAACTGCCAAGGGCTCTCAGACAAGACTCCTAAAACAAGATCCCATGGGAAAAGTGGGAAAGCCCTTCTGGGAACACCTAGCTGAGGCAGGGATGGGAAACCCTGCTCTTCCTGCCCTGAGCCTGAGCCTTGTCCAACAAATCAACTCCCTCCTTTGCCACGGGCTGCTGGGGGGCTGGCATGGCGAGGGCAGCTCCTGACCCCAGAGCCACTGGGGATGATGAGGGGCAGCTCCTGACCCCAGAGCCACTGGGGATGATGAGGGGCAGCTCCTGACCCCAGAGCCACTGGGGATGATGAGGGGCAGCTCCTGACCCCAGTGCTCACACTGAGGATGATGAGGGGCAGCTCCTCACCCCATCCCACTGTGCTCACACTGAGGATGATGAGGGGCAGCTCCTGACCCCAGTGCCACTGAGGATGATGAGGGGCAGCTCCGGACCCCAGAGCCACTGGGGAAGATGAGGTGAGGGGCAGCTCCTGACCCCAGTGCCACTGAGGATGATGAGGGGCAGCTCCTGACCCCAGAGCCACTGAGGATGATGAGGGGCAGCTCCGGACCCCAGAGCCACTGGGGAAGATGAGGTGAGGGGCAGCTCCTGACCCCAGTGCCACTGAGGATGATGAGGGGCAGCTCCTGACCCCAGAGCCACTGAGGATGATGAGGGGCAGCTCCTCACCCCAGAGCCACTGAGGATGATGAGGGGCAGCTCCGGACCCCAGTGCCACTGGGGATGATGAGGGGCAGCTCTGGACCCCAGAGCCACTGGGGATGATGAGGGGCAGCTCCTCACCCCAGTGCCACTGAGAAGGATGAGGGGCAGCTCCTCAGCCCAGTGCCACTGGGGATGATGAGGAGCAGCTCCTGACCCCAGTGCCACTGGGGATGATGAGGGGCAGCTCCTGACCCCAGAGCCACTGTGCTCACACTGAGGATGATGAGGGGCAGCTCCTGACCCCAGTGCTCCTGAGGATGATGAGGAGCAGCTCCTCAGCCCAGTGCTACTGAGGATGATGAGGGGCAGCTCCTGGCCCCAGAGCCACTGAGGATGATGAGGGACAGCTCCTGACCCCAGTGCCACTGGGGATGATGAGAGGCAGCTCCTGACCCCAGTGCCACTGGGGATGATGAGGGACAGCTCCTGACCCCAGCGCCACTGTGCTGGTGGTGGGGATGGCGTTTGGGATGCTTCACCCCCATTCCACAGGAGAAGTTCTCAGCAGTATCCATGGGACAAAGGCCACCACCTCTCTGAAGCAGGGCCCTCCTACTCCTGAGCCCACCAGGAGATTTGTCACCATAGCCAGGTGCTCACTGCCCTGCTGTGTCCCAGCAGCCTGGGAATAACCCTGGCACCTCCAGGGACCCCTCACTGCCTCACTGGGGCTGGGCATGGGTGGTTATTGCACCGGGATAATGTTGGAATATTCATAAGCAGCCCTTTCTGTATTAAATATAACACATTAACTGAAGGAGATAGATTGAAATGCAGCAGGAGCAGCGAAAGAAAATTAAATTATAAAGCTGAATTGCATGTAAATGCCACAAAGCATTTGGAGAATGTAAAAATGCCATGACAGCATGAACACAGTTCACATAAAAGCTTATGTGAAAACTCCATCCCTGCTGATTTAGTTCCACAGACTGTTTTTGGCTGCACTGTGGTTGGAGTTGTGCTGTGCAGCATTTCCTGGGATGCTGTAGGATGCATCTCCCCACCTAAACACGGGAGCAGTGCATCACCACAAACCCCACGAGGCTGATCACACTCCTCTTCCCCCAGCGCAGGGTTTTGTGCCAGCTCCCAAATGTGCGAGTCACCAAGCTTTTAATCATGAAGGGCTTGCTTTTAAAGGAACGTTTTAATTTTGGCCTTCTCGTGGTAAGTTGTAACGGAGACTGATTAGCTAAGAAGTTTCCTTTCATGCTGTTATATTTTTGCTAATGCTGCTCAATCAGAACCGGCACAAAAGCCCGCAGGCATTATCTGATCAAACCAACACTTCTCAGCTACTGCAATTATTCCCAACAACGGAGACGCTGGTGTTTATCGGAGAATCCCAGGAAAATAAACTCTGAGGGTAGCAATCCAGGGCAATTCTTAGCTGGAGCCATCTCTTCCCTCTCCCGGGGAAGGAGTGCCAGCCTCCTTGTGGATTTAACACTGCTCATGTGTTTCTCCTCTCTGACAGCAAGGAGGATCTGAGTTCTCGGGGGTGTCTGCACCATGCGGGATGCATGAGCAATACTCTGCAAATATCTCAAAGTCACAACAAGCCAAACATTTTCCACCCCTCACAGCTTGGAGAAAATGCCCTGCAAAAACTCAACAAATGGACACATCTTCAACATTCCTGCTGCCACGTGAGGCTCCTGGTGATGGTTAATCCTGACCGTGCTCCCCTCTCCGGCTGCCCCTCACCCCAGGTCTGATTGCCATCTCCCTGCTTCCATCTGCTGGAAACCTTGGATTGCCCCCAGCACGCCCAGGAAGGACTCATGGAGAGAAGGAACCTGCAGCTGCTCTGCATCCCCCACTCGTGGTCCTGGGAGCTGGACCCCACCACTGAGGTCCCCACCTCAGGGACCCCAGCACTGAGATTCCCACCTCATGGAGACCCCAGCACTGAGATTCCCACCTCATGGACCCCAGCATTGAGATCCCCATCTCATGGACCCCAGCACTGAGATTCCCATCTCATGGACCCCAGCACGGAGATTCCCACCTCATGGACCCCAGCACTGAGATTCCCATCTCATGGACCCCAGCACTGAGATTCCCACCTCATGGACCCCAGCACGGAGATTCCCACCTCATGGACCCCAGCACTGAGATTCCCATCTCATGGACCCCAGCACGGAGATTCCCACTTCATGGACCCCAGCACTGAGATCCCCACCTCATGGACCCAACACTGAGATTCCCACCTCATGGACCCAACACTGAGATTCCCACCTCATGGACCCCAGCACTGAGATTCCCATCTCATGGACCCCAGCACGGAGATTCCCACCTCATGGACCCCAGCACTGAGATTCCCACCTCATGGACCCCAGCACTGAGATGCCCACCTCATGGACCCCAGCACTGAGATTCCCATCTCATGGACCCCAGCACTGAGATTCCCACCTCATGGAGACCCCAGCACTGAGATTCCCACCTCATGGAGACCCCAGCATTGAGATTCCCATCTCATGGACCCCAGCACTGAGATTCCCATCTCTTGGAGACCCCAGCATTGAGATTCCCACCTCAGAGACCCCAGCACTGAGATTCTCACCTCATGGAGACCCCAGCACTGAGATTCCCACCTCATGCACCCCAGCACTGAGATTCCCACCTCAGGGACTCCAGCACTGAGATTCCCATCTCATGGACCCCAGCATTTGGATTCCCATCTCATGGACCTCAGCACTGAGGTCCCCACCTCATGGACCCCAGCACTGAGATTCCCACCTCATGGAGACCCCAGCACTGAGATTCTCACCTCATGGACCCCAGCACTGAGATTCCCATCTCATGGAGACCCCAGCATTGAGATTCCAACCTCATGGACCCCAGCACTGAGATTCCCATCTCATGGAGACCCCAGCATTGAGATTCCCACCTCATGGACCCCAGCACTGAGATTCCCATCTCATGGAGACCCCAGCATTGAGATTCCCACCTCATGGAGACCCCAGCACTGAGATTCCCACCTCATGGACCCCAGCACCGAGATTCCCATCTCATGGACCCCAGCACTGAGATTCCCACCTCAGGGACCCCAGCACTGAGATTCCCATCTCATGGACCCCAGCACTGAGATTCCCACCTCATGGACCCCAGCACTGAGATTCCCACCTCATGGACCCCAGCACTGAGAGTCCCATGTCATGGACCCCAGCACTGAGATTCCCACCTCAGGGACCCCAGCACTGAGATTCCCATCTCATGGACCCCAGCACTGAGATTCCCACCTCAGGGACCCCAGCACTGAGATTCCCATCTCATGGACCCCAGCACTGAGATTCCCACCTCAGGGACCCCAGCACTGAGATTCCCATCTCATGGACCCCAGCACTGAGATTCCCACCTCATGGAGACCCCAGCACTGAGATTCCCATCTCATGGACCTCAGCACTGAGATTCCCACCTCATGGACTCCAGCACTGAGATTCCCATCTCATGGACCCCACCACAGAGGTCGCTACCTGATGGACCCCACCAGTGAGGTCCCCACCTCGTGGATCCCACCACTGAGGTCCCCCCCTCATGAACCCCACCCCTGCCTCCCGGGGCATTCCACACCGGGCTCTGCGTTATCCCTCCCCTTCCTAGGGGTGGGGAACACAGGGAGGAGCGATTGGAAGTTTGGAAATCGAGACTTTTCCGACCTGGCTCGAGGTCCTGCCGTGGGCAGCACAAACTCGAGCAGCAGATACAGCCCCAGCACCTTCCCCCAGCTACAACCTGGGTGAGATCCCTATTTTCAGGGGATGCCTGAGCTCCTGTCCTGCTGCCTGGAGGAAGGGACTGCAGTGCCGTGGACTGAGAGGTTCCAGGGAGAAATGGCACGGCAGCTTTGGGATCCAGGATCATGGGGTCACTGCCACGGGACTCAGCCCCGGCCTGAGGGGCCAGGCTGGGGAGCCCAGGCACTCCTGAGCAAGGCAGGGCTCCAGCACAAGGATTTCAGTGTTCATGCAGATTCAACCAGACAGAAAGACCGAGAGCCGAAGCATATTAATTAGTTCTAATTAAGATGAAACATACATCTTTGTGACAATATTCTGTGGATTCAGCAAGGCCCTTTCTGCACTGAAGAATCTCTTTAAGAAACAACATAATGGAGTTAATTGAAAAATAGAAGTAGTTTCAAGTCTAAGCCCTTCCATGCTATATTTTTTTTTCCTTGTGATTTTCAAGTATCTTTTTCCTGCTTCTCCTCTTGTCCCCCTGCGTGTGTGGCAACAGCTCAGGCAATCTATAAAGGTGATGAATTCACTACAGGTAGGATAAGCATCAAGTGGTGTCTAACACCACAACAAGGGAACTGGAAAGCAAAGAGAAATGGATGTTTTTTCAAATTCTTTACACAACATGTATTTTAAACACCAGAAGGAGAAACAATTCCGGGCAGGTGTGGCTGCCTCCCGGTGTGGCCCTGGTGACAGCACACTGATCGTGTGCTCCAGGGCCACGGGGGAGCCTGGCACACCAGGGCAGCACCCGGGGAGCACAGAGCTGCTGCTGCTCCACAATCACCTCCATCCAGCCCCAGGGCTCCTCCCGGAGCCGGAGGGATCCAGGGGCCATGGGACATCAGGATCCACCTGCTGCAAACCCAGCAGCCCCCACGCCACAGCCCAGGGCTTCTCCAGGTGAGTTCCACACCAGAATCCACCTTCCTGCAGCCAAAAATCTGCAGAGGTGCAGACCAGGTGCTCTCCAGCTGGAGATCCATCAGGATCCAAGCACAGCCTGTGCCTCCAGCCACAAACACAGTCGGGATTGCTGCTGCTGCACCCGTGGGAGCCGGATCAGCTCCCAGTGCAGATGGGGGGCCTCAAAATAGCAACAAGCCCGAGCTTTTGGAAATAATCCTGGAGCAGCCCGCAAGCTTCTGCCTCCTCACAGCAGGGTTTTTTACCTCATTTTATAAGATGCAGGTCGGGCAGCTCTAGGGAGGGGTGACGCCGGGTTTGTGGGAATGTTGCTCCACAGGAGGATGGCAGATGGGCTGTCTGTGCGTGCCCCAGCAGGGTTGACAGCTCTGGTTTGGGGATGGGCAGAGGGCGTTCATCCAGGAGCATGGACCATCATGGGGCGCATCCAAGGCCAGGCCGAGGCAAACGAGCCAGGGTCACAGGAGGGTGGCCGCCACGGGCTGCACACGGAGGGTGGTCCTGTCCACAGCAGAACAGAGCCCCACAGCCTTCAGCTCCTCTGAACTCCTCCCCACCACCCCCGACTGGGAATTCTGCTCCTTCCACTGCATGGACTGGAAGTGATTATGCTTGTGCTGAATGGCAAGTACGGAACTAAAGGACTTCAAAGCTTTGAGCATGGTCTGTGAAGTATTTCCCACAACAACTCCCCCAAAAGGGCTGACACACCTCCACGGGGTGGGGTTTCTGCCAAATTAATGGGGTGGTAATGAAGTGCTGCCGACAGGCAAAGGGGAGAGCAGGTCCCTCTGGGGAATGCTGTGCCAACATCCACAGGTGCTTTGGAGCACTCAGAAGGGACAATCTCTCTCGCACAACCACAGGGAGGGTGAGGATTGTTTTGGTTCAGGGGTCGTTGTCACCCAGGGATGACATTCAGTGAGTCTCTGTGTCCCCATCAGCAGAAATCTGCTGTCCTTCCCAGACAGGACCAACACCTGGGGCTGGGGATCCAACTCCCCACGCGGGAAGCACAGCTGGGGACGAGCCTGCCCTACAAAACATTGACTATTATTTTACACTCCTGACCTCCCCTGGTGTTTGTGCCAACATTTAATGTGGGACTCTGCTGTGTCCCTGCTCTGCCACCAGCTGAGAGAGCTCAGGGGAGAGAGAGCAGAGCAGCCCCCTCGTACAGCCCCTGCCCGGCCAGAGGGGAGATTATCCGGGGCAGGAATGGCGAGGGATGGATGGATGGATGGATGGATGGATGGATGATGGATGGATGGTGGGTGGGATGGATGTTAGGTGGGTGGGTGGGATGGATGGATGGATGGATGGATGGATGGATGGATGGATGGATGGATGGGATGGATGGATGGATGGATGAATGGATGGAGTATGGATGGGTGGATGGATGGATGGAATGGATGACGGATGGATGGATGGATGGATGGGATGGATGGGATCGATGATGATGGATGGATCGATGGATGATTGATGGATGATGGATGGATGGATGGATGGATGGATGGATGGATGGATGGATGGATGATGGATGGATGGATGATGGATGGATGGATGATGGATGATGGATGCGATGGATGGATGGATGGATGGATGGATGAATGGATGGATGGATGGAGGGATGATGGATGGATGATGGATGGATGGATGGATGGATGGATGGATGGAGGGATGGATGGAGGGATGATGGATGGATGGCATGGACGATGGATGGATGGATGGATGGATGGATGGATGGATGGATGGATGATGGATGATGGATGATGGATGGATGGAGGGATGGAAGATGGATGGATGGAGGGATGGATGGATGATGGATGGAGGGATGGATGGATGGATGGATGGATGGATGGATGGATGGATGGGATGATGGATGGATGATGGATGAATGGATGGATGGATGATGGATGGATGGATGGATGGATGGATGATGGATGATGGATGGATGGATGGATGAGGATGGATGGATGATGGGTGGATGATGGATGGGATGGATGGATGGATGGGATGGATGGATGGATGATGGATGGATGGATGGATGGATGGATGGATGGATGGATGGATGAATACGATGGAGGGATGGATGGATGGAGGGATGGATGGATGGATGGATGGATGATGGATGGATGGATGGATGGTATGGATGGATGATGGGATGGATGGATGGATGGATGGATGGATGGATGGGTGGATGATGGATGGATGGATGGATGGATGGATGGATGAATAGATGGAAGGGATGGATGGATGGATGGATGGAGGGATGGGATGGGATGGATGGATGGATGGGATGGATGGATGGATGGATGGATGGATGATGGATGGATGGATGGATGGATGGGATGGATGGGATGGATGGATGGACTGGATGGATGGGATGGGATGGATGGATGGATGGATGGATGGATGGATGATGAAGATGGATGGATGGATGGATGGATGATGGATGGATGGATGAATTAGATGGAGGGATGGATGGATGGAGGGATGGATGGATGGATGGATGGATGGATGGATGGATGGATGGATGATGGATGGATGGATGGAGTGGATGGATGATGGATGGATGGATGGATGGATGGAATGGAATGGGATGGACGAGGGATGGAGGGCATGAATGGATGATGGATGGAGGGACGGGAGGATGGGCAGCAGGCCCAGAGCCTCTGCACACATGCCAGAGGCGAGGGACAGCATGGTGGGGACAGGCAGGGCCCCACAGCTGGAGACAGAGGGAGCATCACAGAGGATTCCAGTGGAGAAGGTGGGGTGAATGCATTCCCCAAGGGGATGAAGGGTTGGTGAGCAGGAAATGCCCAGCTCTGCCTGTCCTGCACAAGGTTAAGGACCTCGTGGAGGCTGGGAAATGCTCCTTTCCTCACCTCCACCCCCCTTCTGCTCACCATTTGGGCACCGAGGTGCAGGACCAAGTGTTCACACCACAAACAGCAGAGCCAAGGAGAAAGGCAATAATGTGGAGACATTCCAGAGGGATAAACTCCCAGGGGATAAAGAGCAGTGTGGTGGAAAAGAGAGGAGCCTGCACAGCTGGGTGATGAGAGCTATTGGGGAAGAGACAGGATGATGAGAGAATCATCGATGAACAGGATCAGCTCCTGAGGGTTTCTCTCCTGTTGCACCTGCCTACTCTGTGCCCTAAAGAGGTGTCTGCAGGTACCTGAGCCCAGAACCTCACCTGTCTGAGACCAGGGCTAAACTTGTCAGGCCTGAGCAGCCAGGGAAAGGGGCAGACCGAGATCTGGATGTGACCTTGGCCAAGTGGAAATCCCTTTTGTTCACTGTGGAAAAAGTTTCAGACAAAGAGATGTCCCCCACGCTGCTCTTACCAAATGGAGAAAAGATATAGCAGCAAAACCAGCCAAGGGCTGGGAGAGACAGAGCCAAAGCTGCTCTGCTTCACTGCTGAGGAGGCCAAGCCCCCCTCGCTGTGCCTCAGGGCACCCCCCCCCAGGGCTGGGGAGCTCTCCCTCTTCCACGACGTTATCCCAATCCCAGCATCTCCCAGAGCTGGGGAGCTCTCCCCTTCCACCATGTATTCCCAATCCAGCATCTCTCAGGGCTAGGGAGCTCTCCCCTTCCACCACGTTATCCCAATCCAGCATCTCTCAGGGCTGGGGAGCTCTCCCCTTCCACACGTTATCCCAATCCAGCATCTCCCAGGGCTGGAGAGCTCTCCCCCTTCCACCATGTATTCCAAATTCAGCATCTCCCAGGGCTGGGGAGCTCTCCCCCTTCCACCATGTATTCCAAATTCAGCATCTCCCAGAGCTGGGGAGCTCTCCCCTTCCCACCACATCTTATCCCAATCCAGCATCTCTCAGGGCTGGGGAGCTCTCCCCTTCCACCACATTATCCCCAATCCAGGCATCCCTCCCCAGGGCTGGGGAGCTCTCCCCTTCCACCATGTATTCCAAATTCAGCATCTCCCAGAGCTGGGGAGCTCTCCCCTTCCACCATGTATTCAAATTCAGCATCTCCTAGTGCTGGGGAGCTCTCCCCTTCCACCACGTTATCCCAATCCAGCATCTCCCAGAGCTGGGGAGCTCCTCCCCTTCCACCACATTATCCCAACTCAACGTTTGGCTGAGCAAAGTCACATATACAAGATATCCTGCCAGGCAAGCGCTCTTTCTCAGTGGTATGTGTATTCCATACATGTTTAAAATTCACCTCACAATCCAGCATGGCTCATATTTGCCATTTTAACACTCAGCAGGATGGTTTGGGAGGTTTGAGAAAAATCAGGTCAGAAGAGATGTGACCTTTGAGACAAATAACACCACAACCTGCAATTGTTTGTGTTAGCTGAGCCCTGCCATTAGTCTAAGGATATTCCAGACGCACAAAAACATGCTAAGATAAAAAAAAATCCACGTGCTCAAGGCGACAAAGAGCTCTCAGGAAAAAAAGTGGGTGTTTATTAAAGGCCCTCATGGCTACACCTCGGGCAGCCAAAGCCTCACAGAGGCCTCACCCAAGGTGGATGACGGGTGACGAGGTTTTTCACTCAATTGTAAGTTTTGTCCTATTTATGTATCAGGGGTTAATCCTCCAATTACGGCTTTCAGGTAATGAAGTCACACACCCCCAGTTTGCTCCCCTCCCCCAGTTTACTTTTTTCTGTACTTTCCATGCCCCTGAGGCCGTTAGGGTATCCTTGGATCTCAGGCCCAGAGGGATTGTTCTGCCTGCCCAAAATGTGAAGCCAGCACCTAAAACTCTGCATGGAGTTCAGAGCAATGCGCTAAAGCAGTACAGGATTTGAAAAATATAAAAGATAAAATCCTAGGGCATCAGGGGGGGCCCTGGGGTGGAGGCTCCACAGCCTCAGACTGGGGATGCTCCACTGCTCTGCCTCCCGCTGCTGCCTCCTGCCAGAGCATGGAGCTCAATCAATCTGAGGGAGCCTCAGGAGAGTGGGGCTTGAAAGAGAAACAGCTACAGGAATTGATTTCTCTGAGCTATCTCTGACAGGCTGGACATCAAAGGCAGGGCTGATCCACACCCCACCCTGCTGCAGCCCTGCCTCTGCGGGCCCCTGGCCAAACCCAGCCCTGCCACGGCCAGGGATCCCCAGGAGCTGACGTTATTCCCCGAGCAGCATCAGCTTTCTCCTGCACACTCAGATGGGCTTCTTTGCACTGATGCTCCAGCCTCCCTCCGGTGAGGAGCTGGAGATGCAGTGGCATATGGCAGAGTTAAACAGCAACACGAAGCTGCAGCCCTTGACAGCTCCTACCACTGCACTGGCTGTTAATGAAGGGAATTGCTTAGAAATAACAATAATTCTGCAGAATATTGTAATTCTGCAGACACGAACAGATGATTCCTACCCTGATCCCGACGGTCTTTGACAGCACAATGTTCCTCAAATCAGAGACTTTCTGTGTTCATGTAGCCTGCCTCGTTTTGCAGGAGTTTTCTCTGGGAAGTTACCTGACTTTAAACAAACAAATCACACATTTGAAGAGCTGGGAGCCTCCTCCTGAGCTGGGCCATAAATAATGAGTAAGGGAAAGGAGCACAGAAAGAGCAGGCCAGAGTGACAGGGACCCTGTACTTGCTTTCTGCAGCCTCCATTCCTTTTCCCAGTTTCTGTTTCTCCCCACAGCCCAGACTGATATCCAGAATAAATCAGCTCAGGATCACAAGATTGTCTTTTTGCCATCCTCCGCTGCCTCCCCTTCCATGCCTCCCTTCCCAGAGCAACGGGCAAGAGCGCACTGGGAAATGCAAAGTGCATTTAAACCTGT
>CM077481.1:7106494-7299260 GCA_039654755.1 Calcarius lapponicus
GGACAAAACAAACAGCACCAAATTCCCACCAATATCTTCCAAAAACATCAAGATACCTCCACCAGCCGAACAACTGCCAGCGAAAAAAAATACAAAACACTCTTTTCAATATCAATTCTCATCACGTCAGAAAAATTGAACGAAAATAAAAGAAAACCCCATGAAAACACACACACAGCAAACCGCAAAAACTACTAAAAAAAAATCAAACCAACTTACTAAACTCCAAACACTGCCACTCGCCCGAACGTTACTGAAAAAATAACTCAAATTCTACCTCCACACTAACTCAAAGAATAACCAATACTCTGTAAAAATCACTTTAAAAACCGAAACTAATTAAAGAGAGAAAAAAAATCTCAACCACTAAAAAATAAGAAAATAACTACCCAAATGAAAAGATACTCCAAAGGCCCACCATATAAATACCCCATGTTCCCAAAAATAAAACTCAGAAAAACAACAACCAAATACATCAAAAGGAAAAAAAAAAAAAAAAGGCAACCAAGTAAACCTAAATGTACAGCAAAAAATTATTTCTAATGGAATGAACCCAGAGTGCCTCAATATATCAGAATAAATATACGACCTAGAAATAAACACAAAGCCTAAAGAGAAACGTAACCATAAACAATATCTCCCCAATGATCCGTAACAATAAACCATACACTACCATCAAACCAAAGAAGCAAAAGCCCTGGAAGACGATAAACACAAACGCAAATATATATTTTAAAAACCCCGCTGCTATTAACAACAGGACGCTGCCTCAAGCCCACCAAAACAAACACTACACTCTCACGCTAATAAAAGCCGCCACAACAGAATTAAAATCCTGACCGCTGCTTCCCGCTACGACCCGTAAAAACCATTGCACGCCTTTAAAAACGTAACACGCCGGCAAAAAAAAATCTAAAAAATTAAAAAAAAAAAAATCCGACTACAAAACTCAATCCAAAACAAACCTTTATCATCCCCACCCGAACCGAGAACCATAGCAGTCAGGACGAACCCCGTATCCCTGAGCGCGCACCCGCTGCACACCGAGCCAAGCGATGCGATCGGTGCCCACGAACCGGCTCCGAGCCGCGGCACCCGAGGGCTTTCAGCGGCCGAACCCCGCGCTGCCGGCCCCGGACGGAGCGCGGCTCCCGGCGGGAAAGCGGCTCCTCCGGCGGCTCCTCCGGCGCGCGGGGCCGGCGCCGCCCCGGCACGGCTCCCCTCGGCTCCGCACGGCTCGCACCGGCGCGGCTCCGGCCCTGCCGCGCCAGCCCGGCCGCGCCAAATTCCCCGCCCGCCTCGGCAGCTGCCCGGCCCGTGCCAGGAGCGCTCCCGAGCGGGAACGGGCCGGGCCGGGCCACGGGCACCAGAAGCGCCCTCAAATGCGGCGGCACAGCCCGACTGCGGGCCCCGCCGACGCTGCCGCAGCTGCAGGCTCCTGCAACTGAACCCCGAAACTGAGGCCGCAGCCGGGGCTCGCCGCGCTCCAACAAGGGCAAAGAAATGCGCTCTCCCCTTCAATTTCATCCCCTATGAGAGCAGAAAAGAAAGGGTGCTCCTCAACTGGAAGCCTTCAAATGATGGGGAAAGGGGGATTTTGACCTCAGTTCGAACCCTTGAAAAGGAGGGACACCAGGGCTGCCCCCTCATATTAAACCTTAGGATGATGAAAAATGGGGTGGCTGCCTTCAAATCAAACCCATAATACCACAACAATAATTTCCTCATTCCCCCTAAAATAGAACGCAGGGATTCCCTGACACCCCTGGGATACCCCTAACAGCCTGGAAAAGGCAGCTTTTCCTGCAATCAACACCCTTCAAACCACAAAGGAAAGGGGATTACCCCCGCCCCCCCCCAGTACTAACAGAGACAATAAGAGAAGAGTAGCTGCTTCACTCTCCTTAATTTCTTTTGCCTTCACAAGCTCCGTTTTTGTTCCTGGGGCACCGGGGAGGGACTGGCAAGATGAAATTGAAAAGGGAATTCCCGCTCAAATCCACACGGGCTCACCTGTTCGGCTGGCTGCTTCCCGGCACAAAGATTCGTGCCTCGGCACCTCCTTAAGCGATGCTCCACGTATCCAAAGCGCGCATCCAGGTGCTCCCCCAGACCCTGGGAGAAACTCTCGCAGCCCTTCCATGAGACAGCCCCGGGAAGCCCCCATAAACCCCTCTACTCAGCAGCTCCATGCAAAAGGGAGCTGAGGCAAACCACCTAAAATAGCCCCTGGCAGGACCGGCCCCACATCATCCTCACACACCTGGCGCTGCTCCGAGCCCCATCATCCTCACCTGGCGCTGCTCCGAGCCCCATCATCCTCACACTCAACACCTGGGGTGCTCCGAGCCCCCATCATCCTCACACTCACACCTGGGGTGCTCCGAGCCCCCATCAATCCTCACCAGCTCACACCTGGCGCTGCTCCGAGGCCCCATCATCCTCACACTCACACCTGCGCGCTTGCTCCGAGCCCCCATCATCCTCACACTCACACCTGGGGTGGCTCCGAGCCCCATCATCCTCACACTCACACCTGGGGTGCTCCGAGCCCCCATCATCCTCACACTCTCACCTGGGGTGCTCCGAGCCCCCATCATCCTCACACTCACACCTGGCGCTGTCGCCGCTCTCCAACAGCGCCTCTCCCCGTCCAGCACACAGCCCGCTTCACAGACACAGAGCAAGCAGAAATCTGCTACGGGCGTTGGCTTCTCTTAGTCCGTCTGGTTCCACAATTCAAACACGTACGGGTGCTGATGCCTTTAGGGAAAGCTTTCCAGTGCAGAAAACTGTCATTCTGGTAGCACACTTTTGGTTGCACCTTCAGAAAAAGCAGAATCAGCGCCATCTCCTAAGACCCCTGCTGAGGAACCCAGCCCTCTTGGGGACACCCAATGCAGCAGACCTCGAAAAACGAGGGGAAAAGTCAAGCTTGGAGTGGAAAAAGAGAATAGACCAGCCTTTGAAAAAAGCCTTCACACTGCCACGGCGGGTACCCAGTCACATTTCTTCTTTCCTTGCTCTCCGTAATGTACATAAATAGGAAGTAAGAAAACCACACGAACACGAAACACAAGGCAGAGCTGGGATTTTACAGGTCTTCGTTTTGGCACTCTGGATGACAAGCGCCTCTTCCGAGACTGGGACACGATTTGGGGACTGGCAGAGAAGGGAGGCAAAAGCTGCCAGGGAGCCCTTTCTATTGCCTTCAGCCCCTGCAGCTGTTCTGATGGCTTCAGGGCACAGCTTGGTCCATTCCTAGATAAAAACGCGAGGGCAATAGCTTCAAAACCACTACCCATCCCCAGTCGGAGTTTCCGACATTCCTGTAAACAAATGAGTGGATAGAGAGGGTTTCTCCCCAAATGAATTTAGAGACAAACTCCTATTCATTACCAATACCTATAAAACCGAATGCCTGGACAGGTTTTAGCATTACTACAGCCGCCCCTCTCCGTCAATTTTGTGGCGGCTTTGGGTCCCTCTGGGGGACGGCACCCAGCGTGCCTCCCCTCGCCCGCCACCCCTCTGATCCTGCCCCGCAGCGGGGCTCCCTCTCCTGGGGCCCTCGGGGTGCCCCCAACGGCATCAGAGCCCCGAGTCTTCAGCCCCTTTTCCTCAGCCCCAAAGAAGGCACAGAACGAGTCCGACTGCCCCGGACAGCAGCGCGGCGCTTCCTCCGAGCCCTTTCCACGCGTCCATCGCCCCAGACAGGGATTCTGCTGCAACAAGCAAGGGCTGGGGGGCAGCCCCCAGAAGGGTCGAGGCTCCTCCCCAGCCTCGCTGTCACGGGCCAGGGGCCGCGAGAGGGAGCGGCAGAGGCGGCGGGGGCCGGCGCGGCACAGGGCGGGGCCGCTCTCAGCGCGATGCCGGGAAAGCCGCGGCTCCGGCGCTGTCGGGCGGGGCCTTTGACCGGCACCGGGGGATCCGCCGAGAGCCTCCGGCCCCGCGCGGGGACTCCTGCGAGGGCCGGGGGGGCGCCGGGCTCCGGCCCTGGGGCTTTATTCTCCGGCACCCCGAGCCCCGCGGCTGCGGGCCAAAGAAGGAAAGGGGGGCACGGGCAGAGAGGAGCGAGAGCAGGCCACGAGAAAGGGCAGGGAGGGAGGGCGGGCTGCGGAGGAAAGCGGGACGGGAAGGGGAAAGCCCGGGAGGGGGGTACAGGGAGGGCGGACACAGGAGGGAGAGAGGGGGGAGCAGAAGGGAGTAGCGGGGTAGGGACAGGACAGGAAGGAGCCGGGCTTGTGGGGGGGAGAGGGAATGGGGGAAAGGGAGCGAGAGAAGGCGAACACGGGGAGAAGGAGGGAGGGGGAGAGAGAGGGACGGGCGGGGAAGCCTCACAGAGCCCCGGCTGCGCCCCGAGCCAGGCCCGGCGCCTCGCCCTGCCCGGGGCGCTGGTAATAAAAATAAACCAAATCTGATGTCAATGTCTTTAAAAGCCATTCAAGCTTTTTCAACCCCAGAAGACCATCCTGATTCCTGAGTCCAGTCTTCCTCTGTCTCCTCGTTCTTTGCACTCACACCCCGTTGTGGGAAGCTCTGCAGCCTTTTTGTCCTGTCCTGTATCAGAGAGAGGATGGATACCAAGGGCACACACGTGCACAATCAGTCTGCTTCTTCAAAAAGATAAAAATGCCTGCAATAAAAATTACATAAGTAGTACTGTCTCTCAAACTGTTCAAGGAAAGGGAAACTGGAGCTTGAATGTCCCTCTGAGAGATGGTGAATAAAATCTTCTCCCTGAGTTTGCACACAGGAATAAAATCCTGATTTCTGTGTCCAACCAAGGCAGGTCTGTATGAGAACAGCTCAGGAGGCTTGCAGGGCTCACGGTGATGACGGAGCACAGAAGAACGTTACAGATCAATGTCAGCCCCCTGAATTATTGCCCTGATGGAGCCCAATCTTTTTGCAAAGAGACACAAGAGTTTCTCCCCCTTGTTTCCGAGCGTCCAGGTCACCCTGTAACTCACAATCTGCGCCAGTGCAGACCAGTCTGGCGTGGGTGAGTAACAGATCCGGCTGCTGTGCTCCCAGCCACGTGTCCCCGATGTAAATGGCAGTCAGGAATACAGAAACAGCTGTGGGAGGAAAGGGAGACAAGTCAGAGCAGACATTGCTCTATTTCCCCACAGCATTCCCAAGCCAAGCTGCTCGGTGCCTCCAGGACTGTGTTTTAAGAGTTCCCCAGCTCTTTCCTAGCTGGAAAATCTGGAGTGGCTCTGCCTGTGCAAAGGCACAGACACACTCCCAGCTCCCAGGAATGAACAAAGCAGTTTCCTGTTCAATAAAGCAGTTTGAAATCTGCCCTGGCAGATGCTCTCACTGACCAGCAGCGGGGATCAGTACCCAGGCCCACGTGGAGTTGGGTTTATTTGCAGACTATGCTCCCTCTTGGAATTATATTTCCTTTAAACCTTTTGTTCCATTTTAGTCCTTGAAAGGAAGTTTCTCAGAGGGAGTGGGAGTGTTGCAGTGCCAGAAAAGCTCCCAGTGTGACCCCGCTCTGTGCTGCCCACCCCTGCCCCATCCCACCAGACACAGCTCCTGCTCTGGACAGCCACGAGCCTGGCTGGACATGGGAGAGCTGATTCCATGGATTACAGCAGCCCTGGAATCTCCTCGTTTCTCCCACCACCGCCTCCTAACACGAGCGATAAGAACAAGACAACTCACCCGTCTCGTGCGCATCCTCGTCCAGCGCTGCCGATGGGCACAGAGATGTCACCGGCCCGTGGAAGGGGCTGGGCGGGCCCTGCTGCTCCATGAGCTGCAGCATGATGGAGCTGAGCCCACGGAGCTGCCGGCAGAGCCCGCCTGAGGAGCTGCTGGCCTGGCAGAGCCGGCTGTGCAGCTGGAAGAGGCCGTTCCTCAGTGTCCCATCCCCGAGCACCTCCTGCACGGCCTCTGGCTGTGGCAGGACACGGCTCTGCAGCCACCTCAGCGCTGGGGACACGTCCTGCTCCCCGAGGGGGCTCTGCCCAGCCAGGGAGCTCACCGGCAGCTTGGTGACAACGGCAATGGAGGCACAGGTGACAGCCACTGCCTCGCCCCCAGCCTCACCGGCCCTGGGGGCGTCCCCTCCCTGTGCGCAGGGCGGTGCTGGCAAACCAGGCTCCCAAGGGGCAAGGATGGAATTCAGGTGCTCTCTGCATTTCCCCAGCTCAGACTGCCACGTCTGCAGCAGCGTCATCTGCTCCCACCTCGCTCCTTTTCCCAGTGTGACCATACACAGCACATGAGGCTTGAGCTTTGTTCTTGTCTTTGATATTTTCTGTAAGAAGATAACCACCAAAAGAACAAACGTCAGACACTCCAGAGGATTTTCCTGCCACAAAACCGTGCAGGTGAGGCGCTCTCCTGTGTGGATTCAGTCGTTCCAAGGGCCAGGGCCAGCCTCGCTCAGCAGCCTCATGGAGCCCGAGCTGTTCCCAGGGGCTCCGGGAGCTCCCAGGACTCCAGGCTGGAGCCCTGCCAGGGCACTCCGTGCATGCACAAGAGATGTTGGTGCGAGGGACAGGCAAGGGGAGCAGGAATGTTCTAGACAGCTCAGATCCAGCGCCGCGCCGCTCCCTGTGCGGCAGCTCCTGTGACAGGAGGTGAACTGAGGCTGCTTGAAATGGAAAAGGCAAAGACACCAGCACAAGTTGCCATTTTGCTCTTTCAGCTTTTCAGGGAAGTGATCCCAAATCACAAAGCTCCCCCAGCATCCTCCCTCCCAGTCCAGCCTGAAAGCAGCTGGGTGCTGTTCTCAGAAACACAAGGGACACCTCAGAGTGCAGCAACTTCTGCCAGCACAGCCCTTGGTGCCCCTGTGCGTCACCCTTGGCGTCTCTCTCTGTCACCCCTGGTGTCCCTGTCCCCCTGTCTGTCACCCCTGGTGTCCCTGTCTGCCACCCTTGGTGCCCCTGTCTGTCACCCTTGGTGCCCCTGTCTGTCACCCCTGGTGTCCCTGTCTGTCACCCATTGGTGCCCCTGTCTGTCACCCCTGGTGTCCCTGTCTGTCACCCTTGGTGCCCCTGTCTGTCACCCCTGGTGTCCCTGTCTGTCACCCCTTGGTGCCCCTGTCCCCCTGTCTGTCCCCCTTGGTGCCACTGTCCCCCTGTCTGTCACCCCTGGTGTCCCTGTCCCCCTGTCTGTCACCCCTGGTGTCCCCTGTCTGTCACCCCTTGGTGCCCCTGTCCCCCTGTCTGTCCCCTGTGGTGCCCCTGTCCCCCTGTCTGCCACCCTTGGTGCCACTGTCCCCCTGTCTGTCACCCCTGCTGCCCCTGGCAGAAAATGGCCAAAAAAAGGACAAAAAAAGCAGGGTTGGAAGGGGAAAAAATGGGGGGAAAAGGGAAAAAATGGGGGAAAATGGGGCTAAAATAGGGGGAAAAAGGCAGAGAGAAGGGTAAAAAAATAGGGCGAAATTGGGGGAAAAATGAGCCAAAAATGGGCCAAAAAGCCAGGGACAAAGACCTAAAAAATGGCCAAAAAATGGGCAAAAAAAGCAGGGAGAAAGCCCAAAAAGGGGGCAAAAAAGGGCAAAAAATGGGCAAAAGAAAGCAGGGGAAAAGGCAAAAAAATGGGCAAAAAATGGAAAAAATGGCAGGGACAAAGGCCAAAATAAGGGCAAAACATGGGCCAAAAAGGGGCAACAAAGGCAGGGGACAAAGGTAAAAAAATGGGCAAAAAAGTGGGCAAAAGAGGAAGGGACAGAAGCCAAGAAATGGGAAAAAATGCAGAAAAATGGCTGTAAAAATGGGGGAAAAAAGGGAAAAGTGGGAAAAAAAAAAAAAGGAAAAAATGGGAAAAAAAAGCAGGGAGAAAGAGCAAAAAATAGGCCAAAAATGGAAAAAAAAAAAAGGGGGAAAAAAGGCAGGGACAAAGGGCAAGTGATGGGGAAAAAATGGGCAAAAAATGGGGAAAAAACTCAGGGACAAAAGAAAAAAAAATGGGGTAAAAATGGGGGGGAAATGGACAAAAAATGGGCCAAAAATGGGAAGGGATCCAAGGCCAATAATGGGCCAAAAATGGCCAAAACATGGCCAAAAACAGGAAAATAAATGGGGGGGGGGGGGGAATGGAGGGGAAAATGGGCCAAAAAATGGGCAAAAAATGGGCAAAGATAGACCAAAAATGGGGAAAAAAATTGTAAAATGGGCAAAAAACAGCCAAAAAAATGCAAGGACAAAGACCAAAATATGGGCAAAAAATGCAGAAAAATGGCTCTAAAAATGGGCAAAAAACAGCCAAAAAGGACCAAAAAAGGGGCAAAAATGGGCAAAAGTAGACCGAAAAAAAAGGGAAAAAATGGGCAAAAAAAGGGGGAAAAAAGGGGGGGGGGGGGAAGGGTGAAAAAGAGGGGGAAAAAGAGGGGGGAAAAAAAGGGGGGAAAAAGGGGGGGGAAAAAGGGAGAAAAAAGGGGGGGAAAAAGGGGGGGGGAAAGGGGGGGAAAAGGGGGGGAAAAAGACCTAAAAAATGGCCAAAAAATGGGCAAAAAAAGCAGGGACAAAGGCCAAAAAACGGGCCAAAAATGACTAAAAAAGGCAGAGACAGAGGCCAAAATATGGGCAAAAATGGGCAAAAACCTCAGGATCAAAGGCCAAAAAAATGGGGAAAAATGGGCAAAAAAAGTCAGGGCCAGAGCCCAAAACATGGGCAAAAAATGGCCTCAAAATAGCCAAAAATTGGGCAAAAAATGGCAAACAATTGGGCAAGAAATGGGGAAAAAAGGCAGGGACAAAGGCCAAAAGGCCATTTCCTTTTGCCATGTCACTTCTTACTGGGGAGATCTCGGTGCTTAAACCTTACCTGCTCTTTACCTAGGAGGTCTCTGGCTTGGCCGGATGAGAGGAGAAACACTCCTACCGCAGGAATGGGAGCCCTGGAGGTCCCACACCAAGGCCAGGGGAGCAGCAGTCCTCACCAGGGCTCGCATGTCCGTTCTCAGAGATTGGCTCTGCTTTTCTTCCTGGGCAGATCTTTGCTCAGTGCTTCAGAATCGTCTGTTTTGAGGAGGGGGGAAATGCACGTTAGCCCAGTTTTTTATCCAGACTTATCTGATGTCTTTGCCTGCTTTGCCTCTTCCTGACTTCCTTCTGCTAAGAAAACAGCTGCCTTTGGACTTCTAGGGGGAACTTTGCTGAACGTCCTTCACCCTCCCCGCCATTTACAGACCCCGCCCCGCCCGCCGCTCGCTCCCGCCCCTCGCCCTTCCCTCGCTCGGCAGCCGCGTCCTTCCCCCGCCCCCGGCACCCCGCGGCGAGGGGCAGGGGGCTGGCTCGGGGGGCTGCAGTACCGCGCTCTGCCCACAAGGCGGCAGCACTGCCGCCCACCCCCGCCGGCGGCGCCGCGCGGCTGCGGCCGGGGAACGCGGCCCAAAAGAACAGGCGCCGTCCCCGCCAAAAACTCCGCGGAAATAAGCGCCAAAAACCCGCCTCTTAGCCAACCAGAACAAAACAAGCCCCCCTTCTTGCCATCAAACCATATGGAAAGAAATTTTATCTTTCTATTTTTCGTATTTAGATGCCCATGCCTATTTATAGTGGACATTGATCTGTTATGGAATTTATATAATATATTATGTCTATTCCTATTATTGATATTTATTGATATTTTGTGTTTTTATAAATATCCTTATATATTGATAGTATATTTTGATATTTAAAATTACGTTTCTATAATATTTTATTATTATTTAAAATAAAAATCCCGTCTCTAACTAAAAAAATACAAAAAAACCCTCTTCTTTTAAACTATATTAAAATATTTTCATATTTATAGCTGCCATAACTATATTCACATTTATATTTATCGTTTATATTCATGCATAATATCAGAAATTATATATCATATGTATAATATTCAAATAATATAGATAAATTATTTTTATATTATGTACCATGTCTTCTGCTAAAACGTATTTCTTCATATATTTTTAATTTTTATATTAATCTTTATTAATTGATGATACATTCCTATACTTAGATTTCTAGCATTCTATTATTTGTATTTATTATTTTTATACTAAAACCCCTGGTGTTGCCAAAAAACAACCAAAACATCCTTGATTTTAAACTACTTGAAAACTATTTTTAGATTTGTATTTATCATGTAATAAACCCAGAGTGCCTCAATCTATCTATCAGAATAAAAATACCACCTAGAAATAAACACAAAGCCTAAAGAGAAACGTAACCATAAACAATATGAAGTCGGCGCGGTTCGGCTAAACTCGGTCCCATTGGGCTCTTGGTCTAAACGCGGCTCATGTCGGCTCCACGCGGCTACCGGCTACGCTCGGCTATCATGGGCTCTTCGTCTAAATTCGGCTCCTTTCGGCTGCCCTCGGCTCTTCGGCTCCAGTCGGCTCCATTCGGCTAAACTCGGCTCTTCGGCTCCAGTCGGCTCTTTTCGGCTGCCCTCGGCTCTTCGGCTCCACTCGGCTCTTTCCGGCTGCCCTCGGCTCTTCGGCTCCAGTCGGCTCTTTTCGGCTGCCCTCGGCTCTTTCCGGCTGCCCTCGGCTCTTCGGCTCCAGTCGGCTCTTTCCGGCTGCCCTCGGCTCTTCGGCTTCAGTCGGCTCTTTCCGGCTACCCTCGGCTCTTCGGCTCTTCGGAACAATTCGGTCCGGCTCGGCTCGCTGAGGGCGGGAAACCGGGCGAGAGAGGACCCCGGCACAGAGAGCCGTTTACCCCGGCGCCTGTCAGAAACCCGCCGAAATACGCACGCCCGCGGCGCCGCTGAGCCCACAGCCCGTGTCGGGTACACTTGAAACGCCAGAGAAAATCCCGCGGAGCCGCGCCGGCGTCGGTGTTTCGCGCAGGCGGTCCGGATAAACACCCACCGGGGGGGCCTCGATTTTCGAGCCCTTTTGGCCGCCATTTAGAGAAGGTCACGCGAGTCCGCGACACTCGCGACACGCCACACTCAACATGGCGGCCTCTCGCCCGCCTCTCGGCGCGGGGCTGCAGTACCGCGCTCTGCCCACAAGGCGGCAGCACTGCCGCCCACCCCCGCCGGGGGCGCCGCGCGGCTGCGGCCGGGGAACGCGGCCCAAAAGAACAGGCGCCGTCCCCGCCAAAAACTCCTCGGAAATAAGCGCCAAAACCCCGCCTCTTAGCCAACCAGAACAAAACAAGCCCCCCTTCTTGCCATCAAACCATAGTGAAAGAAATTTTATCTTTCTATTTTTCGTATTTAGATGCACATGCCTATTTATAGTGGACATTAATCTGTTATGGAATTTATATAATATATTATGTCTATTCCTATTATTGATATTTATTGATCTTTCGTGTTTTCATAAATATCCTTATATATTGATTGCATATTTCGATATTTACAATTATATTTTTATAATACTTTAATATTGTTTATAATAGAAATCCCGTCTCTAACTAAAAAAATACAAAAAAAACCTCTTCTTTTAAACTATATTAAAATATTTTCATATTTATAGCTTCCATAACTATATTCACATTTATATTTATCGTTTATATTCATGCATTATATCAGGAATTATATATCATATGTAAAATATTCAAATAATATAGATAAATTATTTTTATATTATGTACCATATCTACTGCTAGAACATATTTTTTCATATATTTATAATTCTTATAATAATCTGTATTAATTGATGAAACATTTCTATAGTTAGATTTCTATCTATGATTTGTATTTATTATTTTTATACTAAAAACCCTGCTTTTGCCAAATAAAATACAAAACCATCCTTTATTTTAAACCACTTTTAAATATTTTTATATTTATATTTATCATATCTATACTTTGTTACATATTATATCATATAGATATACTATGTTTATATCTATTTTATATCTATTTCCTATAATATATTATAATAGATATATACAGTATTACTTGTATTATGTATTGTATCGAATTTATGTTATTTTATATTTACAATTATTTAGTTATTTTTTATATATCTGCATAGATTTGCAATACATTCACATATCTGTAATTTGTTTTGGTTGTGTTTATAACATCTATTTATAGATCTATAAACATACACAATACTCTATTAAAAATATAATACCTTTTTGTAATATATAATGACTCATGTTACATGTTAAATTTAAAAAATAGACCGAATATATAAGAAAATAGTTGGGTTTTTTCCATTTCTACACGTATATTTCTTTTGTTTACATATGTTTATAATTGTAGATTTAAAATCCAATTCCTAAATAAAATGACAAAACAAACAGCATCAAATTCCCACCAATATCTTCCAAAAATATCTAAATACTTCCACCAGCAAAACAACTGCCAGCAAAAAAATTACACAACAGTATTTCCAATAACAATTCTTATCACATCAGAAAATTGAACGAAAATAAAAGAAAACCCCATAGAAACACACACAGGAAATCGCAAAAACTACTAAAAAAAATCAAACCAACTTACTAAACTCCAAACACTGCCACTGACAGCCACCGCTGCGTCCGCCGCCGCCGGGAGCTGCGGTCCCGCCAGGGCACCAAACGGGTCCTTCGCTCCTGGGCGGGGAAGGGCCTTGAGGCAGCACCGCTCCTCCCCAGTGTCCTTTCTTTTCCACTCCAACTCCTTTTTTTTTTCTTTTTCACCCCCTTTTTCAGCTTTCCTTTCCTTTCCCTTTCCCTTTCCTTTTCCCTTTCCTTTCCTTGTTTATTTTGTTTTTCCTTTTCTTTGTTTCTTTTTTAATATTTCTAACTTGCTTTTCCTTCCCAGCTTTAAAATTAAAAAGCAGCAGTAGAAACTTTCACGCTATTTATGAGTAAAAAAACCCTAAAACTAAAATTATTCAAAGTAAACTATTGACTCCCTGGGAGCCTGAAATTTTCGACAACTGCAGGTGGCACACAGCTTTTATTCCTTTTAGTATATGCTTTATATGTTATACTTTATGTTTACAGCGCCCCCTGCCGTCTGCCGGCGCGTACTGCAGGAGCAGCGCTCCCTTTCGCAAAGGCTGCCGGGATACACCGTGGCATTACTGCCGCAAAGCGTGCTGGGATATAACGAGGCGGAAACTGCGGCAAAGCATTCCGGGATATACCGGGGCTGGTTTGCCGCAACGATTCCTGGGATATAACGAGGCGGAAACTGCCGCAAAGCATTGCGGGATATACCGGGGCGAAACTGCCGCAAAGACTTCTGGGATATAACGAGGCAAAAACTGTTGCAATGCATCCCGGGATTTTCCGGGGCTGGACTGCCGCAACGATTTCTGGGATATAACGAGGCGGAAACTGCCGCAAAGCATTCAGGGATATACCGGGGCGAAACTGCCGCAAAGCGTTCTGGGATACAACGAGGCGGAAGCTGCCGCAACGGATTCCGGGATGTACCGAGGCTTATCTGCCGCAAAGGATTCTGGGATATAACGAGGATAAATCTCCCGCAGAGAATGCCGGGACATACCGGGGCGGAACTGCCGCAAAGGCTGCCGGGATACAACGGGGCGGAAATTTGCGCAAAGAAGGCTGGGATACGCCGGGCCGAAACTTCTTCAAAGGGTTTCGGGATACACTGTGGCGGAACTGCCGCGAAGGCTGCAGGCCGTCCAGTTTGACAGACTGGGGCTGTTTAACTTTACCGAGCTTTTGGCCGCCATTTTGAGAAGGTCAATATAGGTCCGCGACATTCGCGACGCGCCACTCCCAACATGGCGGCCAAGAGAGGACCCTCGGCAGAGAGAGCCGTTTACTTAGATGCCTGTCAGAATCCTGCTGAAATACGCCTTCTCGCGGCGCCTTTGAGCCACTGCGCGTGTGGAATACACTTGAAACGCCAGAGAAAATCCCACCGGAGCCGCGCTTACGTCGGTTTTTCTTTCAGGCAATCCGGATAGACTGACTGGGGCCTTCAATTTGCCTGCCTTTGTCTGCCATCTTGAGAAGGTCACGCGAGTCCGCGGCATCCTCGACCCGCCACACTCAACATGGCGGCCTCGCGCCTGCCTCTCGGCGCGCAGTACCGCGCTCTGCCCACAAGGCGGCAGCACTGCCGCCCACCCCCGTCGGCGGCGCCGCGCGGCTGCGGCCAGGGGAGGCGGCAAAAAAGAACAGGCGCCGTCCCCGCCAAAAACTGCTCTGAAATAAACGCCCCAAAACAACCAGGAAGAAGAAAAATAAAACCCTCCTGCCTCTAACCCAATAGGATCCAAACAAAAAACCCCAAAAAACCAAAACCCAACAATTTCTGTTTAAAAATATTTAAATATTTTTTAAAATATTTTTTCACATTAATATTCAGATGGCTATTTATACCGTATATTGAGGTATAATGATGTTTATTTATACATTTCTATTTAGAAATAAATTTACATTCTATATTACATCTATTCCTATTACTTAGATTTATTTATATATTTTTATACATATTTTTACATATTTATTATACATTTCTGTTTTAAGAGTTTTATTTCTGTAACACTTATATTATTTAAAATAAACCCCCTCCTCTACTCAAGGAAAAGACAAAATTTTCCCTTTGTTTTAAACTATATTTTTATATTTTTTTATTTATATTCCCATTTATATTTATAATTTCTATTGCCGTATAATGTCATTTATATTCTATACTACATCTCCTCATTTTACTTACATATATTTATATTTAAATTCATATTCATAGTTTAGTAATATATCTTTATATATTTATTACATATATCTATCTTTATATTTACATTTCTGTAATACTTTTATTATTTAAAATAAAACCCCTCCTCTAACCAAATAAAAACCAAAGAAACCCCTTTATTTTAAATATATTTTAAGAGTTAAAAATTATTTTATTTTTTACAATTATATTAATATTTACATTTATAATTTTATTTGTTATAGTTATAGATAATATATATTAGAGATAATAACTCTTAATATAATAATGGACATATTATTTTTATATTATATATTTCTATTACTTTATTTATACTATATATTTATAGATATCGGTGTATATATATTATATATTTGTATATTTGTATTTACATTTTATATCATTTATATTTATATTATTTATAAAAAAACCCAGTCTATAACCAAGTAAAACCAAAAAATCACCAATTTATTTTTAAATTATATTTGAATATTTTTATACTTACAATCTTTATTTATATATCTTTATATATATAATAGACTGTCATTTATATATATTATAATATGTTACAATAATATACTATATATTATAGTTTTATGTATGTATGTATTTGTTTCCTATATATATGTTTACCACTATAATTTTATATTTATTTTAAAATTTATGTTTATTTCTATTTTTAACTATATATTAAACCATATAAATTCATTACCCTAACACATGAGAACCACAAAAATACTGTACCTTCATCAGCACCAGTACACAGTACACGCTCATCCCTTCACAGAATATCAAAACAAAACCTATTTCTATTACTAAC
Organism: Calcarius lapponicus; assembly: GCA_039654755.1. NCBI lineage: Eukaryota > Metazoa > Chordata > Aves > Passeriformes > Fringillidae > Calcarius > Calcarius lapponicus. The sequence goes on from CM077481.1 coordinate 7,121,907, forward strand.
AGAACAAAGACCCCACAATGTGTATTTAGCCCTAATACACATTGAAAATGACATAACTGCTAATAAAAACAAACACCCTTTAAAAAAATCAAACCTGTACAACTGACCCTAAACATTACTAAAATAAGCCCCCAAAGCTCTACCTTTATGCTAACTCACAAATAACTACCCATAATCTAGAGAAGTTATTTTTAAAAATTTAAAAATTAAATAAAAACATGAAAATAAAAAATCTAAATAATTAAATTACTAAAAAATGTCACTACCCAAATTTAAAAAATATTGCCTATGAAAACCCACCATATAAATAAATGCCCCTGTCCCCAGAAATAAAACTTAAAAAAAATCAAACCAGAAAGAAATCGGAACTTAGGAACACTAAAACCATAACGTTCAAGAAGTTACACCATATCCCTTATCATACACCAACTACAAACAACATAAAACAACACAATCCATTCTTAAAAACCACCTTAAAACCACTACATTAAAAACCCTTTCCAAAATTAAAAACTGCATTTAACAAAAGCCATCTAATAAATTAAGACCCAAAACTGCAGCAGCCGAGCTGGCCCTACCAAGTCTGTATGTTTATACACACAGCAAACAAAAACAGAATCCCAGTAATACCTATCAGATGTCTATTAAAGAAACCTATTGAAATTAATGCTACCTCAAATGCAAACCAACCCATCCAGAAAGTGAGCTTCACTCAAAAAACAATTTACACAGACTTAATAATACCAGGAAATAAAACAACACACCATATACCACCAATGAATATAACAGCGGATGAAAAAAAAATACATTTTTTGCTTTTTTATTTTAAACTAACTTTTAGTGCCACAGAGCTCTTTCTATTGCCTGTGCCAGAGAGCCCTTTCTATTGCCTTCAGCCCCTGAGCTGCTCTTATGGTTGCAGGGCACAGCTTGGTCCATTCCTAGATAAAAATGTTACAGCATTACTTTCAAAACCTTCAGATGTGTCTTCAGAGTTTCTTATATTCCTGTATATAGTACAGTAGATTGAGAGGGCATATTTCAAAATTAATTTATAAATATATTCCACTGAATCTCTACCAAAAATCAGAGGCCCTGAAGCACAAGAAGCTGTGCTGCAGGAGCTGGCGGCCTTGGCGTGCCCCTGGTTGTACCTGCTCAGGTGTTGCCCTGGTGCGCTGTTGGCGCTGCCTGTCAGAGCAGTGGGGATGGACAAGTGCAAAGCGCTGGAGCTAAACCCCAGGGAGCCGTCTGGAGCAGGTGAGGGGGGCCGAGGCAGAGCTGCTCAGGGTGATAGGAACCGAAACCTTCACCAGGGAAGGTGTTTGATCATCACAATCCCCTGCTTTTCCTATGACAGAAGCTGTTCTTGGTCATTCCTGCTGTTTGCAGGGAGTAAAAATAACCTTGGGTATTTGCTGCTGGGACTAGTGAGATCCTTTTCCTGAGGGGAGTCCTTGAAACAGAACTGTGAGAAATGAGGATGCTGCAGCTGGAGCAAAGGGAATGGAGAGTCCATGGTGAATGTTGTCTGGTGAGTCTCCCAGTGTCCCTGATCTAGTGCTGTGCTGTCACCAAGTCACTTCATTACGATTTAAACACTCACTGCACTGAAAGTGTACACTGGAGTAAAAAATGCCAGCAGGAAACTTCATGTTCCCAGGGGATTACTTTAGGGTAATGAAGCTTCTGATCTAATATGATCATTCGGATTCCCACAGAAACTTGCTGAGCTGTGGTTCTGGGGCAGGAATGTCAGGAAAGCAGCATCTTCTGTGCCGTCTCAGTAGTTCTTTTCCTCAGAGCTCTCACGGTTAGGATGAAACGGTGTTCATGCCCCACTGGGAAAGCATGGAGCAGGATCAGTGCGGTGTCTTTTTCCTGCTCTCTGCACTCTCTCAAGGATGACCTGGAGTGCTCTGGCTCATGGCAATATAATCTGGGTGTAACAGCTTCCCATGCCTGCCTGTGCAGCTGGGACAGGAATCCCTGAGGCTGGGAATGCCCTTAGAGACCGGCGGGTCCAGCTGCTGCCCCAGCAGTGCCAAGGCCACCCCCAGCCCCGTCCCCAGGCGCCCCATCAGGAGCCACCCACAGAGTGACACACATTGGGGTGAGGGCTGCAGGCCCTGGCAGCGTCACTGCTCGCTCCCAGAACGGCGCCCCGGCCCCCTCCCTTCTCCCTGGCCTTCTCGGGCAGGGTGACTGCTCTGGAGAATGCAAGGTGCAGGGGGTGTAGCTTAAGTGCAGACTTGGGACCATTTTGTTGCAATTCAGGGAACCTGTGTCTGAAGTACCTTGAACTCCTGTGTGCTCAGCTTTTCCTTTGGGTTTTTATGTGCCTGGAAATGGATTTTGGGATCCACCAGTAAACTCAGTAAATTGTCCCAGCCAGAGATGTTTTTGCTGGTCTAAAAGTAGCTTTTAAACTACATACCCCAGGCTTGCAGTATTTTCCTACAGCAAAGTGAGATATGGTGGATTATCTTGTTCAGTGATGCAGCTGTCCACGAGGGCCAGGTCAGCTGGGACAGCCCTTGCTGTTGTTTTTTGTCTTTCAGTGAAGGAAAAGTCACCTGGCTCTCCCATGTGTCATTGAGTGAGGCTGACAGGCACTGGCACTGGAGGCCTGGCCATGGCTGGAGATGAGCAGCTGGACCCCCCTCCAGGCCGTTCTGGGTATGGATTTGGGTCCTGTCTGGCCACAGAAGCGTGTGGCAGCTGGAGACTGGGCAGGTTTGGGGGCTGTGCTGCCCCAGCCTCTTTAGTTCTTGTCACTGGTTGTCTCCTTCCAGCGGAAAAGCATCCCTGCTTGGCTAGTTGTTCCCTGTAAACAACCGGAGGTTCCTGGGCAGTGGTGTGCCCCACTGGCACTGTCACCTGCCCTTGGCACAGTCGGGGAGCTGCCGCTCTTTGCCGGGAGGTGAGAGCCGCGGGGCCGGGGCTGCGGGCACGGGCTGCGGGCAGGGCAGGACGCCTCCCAGGGGGAATTCCAGCTCCCCGCCGCTCTCGGTGCATGCTGTATGGACTGCGGGTTCAGCCAGGCGGGAGGCGGGGGCTGTGTTCATGTTGCCGGGAACTCTTTTCCCATCTGCTGGGACTAACTACCCAGAGAATGACATTTCTGACAGCCCGCTCCTACCCGTGTCTGCTGGAAAAGGGTGGGGGTGAAGAGGCAGACGCCGGAGTTCCTTTGGGATGATGGAGTTGTGGTGTTTGGCTGTGCCCAGAGGGGCAGGAATTCAGAGAGATGATGCTGGCCAGAACATTGGTGCAAGATCCTAAGGAAGATGGGAGTGGGATATCCATGGATAATCCAGCCATGAGAGGGCAGTGAGACACAGTTTATGGTGAAAGCCATGCATTCAGAAATTACTTCAAAACTCCCCTGACCTTGCTCCACCGCAGAACAAATAAATACAAAGGTTTGCTCCTGCTCTTGCTGGGTGGAGAAATTAATCCACAGGTGGGAAAGATTCTAAATACAAACAGCACAGCTCTGTGTGTGCCTTGTGATTGCAGTCATAATAAATGTATAATATCTATCTATCTATCTATCTATCTATCTATATTATGCACTAAATATCAGATATTTTAATAAATATAATACAATATAAAGTTATGATAGATGTTATCAATAAAATATTATAAATTCGAGTTATCCTATTACAGTTGATGCTTGCATTGAATATATAATATTTCCCTGACAATTACTGAAGGAAAACATCTGGAGTCGGGTAACTACTGCAACAGGTACCCAGAGAGGCTGAGGGATCTCCATCCAGGGCCCTGCAGAGGTCCTGGCCCAAGTATGTGACTGATCTTTGACTAGGAGCATTGTAGCCACTCAATAAAGTAATTAGTCCTAAATTGCACATGCCAAGCAGGTTGCAGAAGTCTTCTGCCATCTGTGTTCCTTTGATGCGTCTCAGGTAGTTTGTGACGTGAGCTGTGAATGAAAGGAGGAAGGATGGAGACATTAAAAGATCAAAGGTTTGGTGTTAAATCCTCCCTGCTCAGCCCATGCCTGAGCATTCCCCATTAATCATAAATACACTTTGTGCCCCTCTACTCTGTAACCAAATTATCAGGGTGGTTAAATGCAGCTAAGGTGATAATATTTATAGTTTCCCAGGTCTTATCCTCCAAGCCATACCCAGGTAGGTGTCCAGACTTTGCAAGGCCGAGCACAGGATGAGCTCCCGTGTGAGCTGGACTAACCAAGCAATGAGGTCAGGGTAGGATAATGGGGCAAACTGAGCTCTGCTACAAGGAAATGTCATGTTGATAAATGCAACTGCAACGTTTTTTATAAACAAAATTAAACTTCATTTGCTTCACAGTAGCTAATGTGCCGTTAATTCAAACCCCACAGAAGAACTCACTGGACACAGTTAATAGTCAGCAGAGCAGATAGGCCAGGCTTTGAAAGCATTTAATATTCACTGAAGTGCTGCTTGTATCCAATTATAACTCACTACTTGCCATCTTAATAATTTAAATCTGTCCACTCTTTAGAGAGGAAAAAAATGCACTAATCAAAGACATGAATGCACCTTTTGCTTTTGACAGCATCAAATTAAAACTAAATGGTAGATCTTGAATGAATTACTTTGAAAGAATAAAGGCATTAATGAGGTAATTTCATTATAGAGGCTCATCCAAGCCTATGTGAAAACAAGGGAAGTAAATGGAGAGGAAAGCTGCCGAGGAAATTAGGGTTCCTTCCACACTAATTAATGTTTGGGGGCATTTAGTACAGGCACCAAATTAACTGCTCCAAAGAACGCCATTGACAAAAAAAAAAAAAGACATTGTTGCCCTGCCATGTAATTAGAAGACAGTACAAGCAGAACACTTAATGAGTATAAAGCCAGCCTTTAACTTATTCTGCCCAGCTTCTGAAAACATGCCTTTGTAGAGGCCTAAGTTTAAGGAAGCACTGGGCGTACAATATAGGATTGTTTAGGTCCTTCTGGTCGCTGAGCTGTAAACAGGTAGCCCTGAATGACAGACTCTGAGACTCCTGGGAGGCCTGGCTTCCCAGAAAAAAAAAAGAAAGAAAAAAAAAAAAAAAAAAAAAAAAAAAGAAAGAAAGAAAAAAAAAAAAAAAAGGAAAAAAAAGACTTAAATGCATCCAGAAAGAAGCAAAAAAGGTGAATAGGCCCAGCCCGGCAGAGCCAGTACAGTGAATGCTCACCGCTGTCTTAAGTGATTACATGATGTTGTGCCACCCCCTCTCATTGAGTTATCTTTACACTGCTTTTGTCTCCTCTAATTGAAGCTGATGAGGTGCTAATTGGTTGCTTTTTAAAAAAAGCACTACTTAACCACTGGCAAACAGAGTAAGACAGCGTGAGTGGAGTTAATGAGGGCTTAGCAAAAAAAAAAAAATTAAAAAAAACCAACCCAAGTAAGCACCACACACACAAAAAAAAAAAAAAAACCAACACCAAAAAAACCCCACAACCAAAGCCACCCCACCAAAACCAACCATCCTCAAAACCCAAACCAACTCCTGTTGTTCGAAACTGAACCGAGAAGGGAAACGACTGCATGAAGGAAATAGCTATGAGGGTATGAGGGTTTGAGTTTTGGGAGAGAAAGGGACAATTCCAGCACTAAATGAATGCCCACACTTTGGCCAGCGTCCTTGGCATTCTCTTTTTTTTTTTTTTTCCTTTTTTTTTTTAATTTAAAGTTCTGCCATCAGAGTATTAAACCTGTCACTACAGCTGGAGCCAGAGGTCCTGCCTTTGCCATATGCAAATGCATTTCCTAAAAAAGGGTTAGCATAACATTAAATACGCTGTATTTTCCATGTATTCTGTAGGTGGGTTGATACCAGCTCCTGGTTTTCAAGACCAATTCTGTAGTTCCCACCTACTGAGAGTATTCTGAGTGCCAAAGGAGAGTACAAAAAGGCCTTGCTGTACTGTTGGTGTTGCCTGACAAGAACTCAGAAATAATTCTGTGAGCTTTGTGAAGGTGACAGTGCAAATCTCTGTGTTAAACACAATCCTATGTTGTTTCTGATTTTTTTTATATCCAATCTAGACACACAGGTGGGCACAGGATGCTTTTTCAGGCTGTTTGTCCAAGACAGGTTTGGAATCTCAGGACAAACAGTCAGCTCTCAAAATTCTTCAAAATCCAGCAGCTAAGCAGTTTCCTATTGGATAAAAAGAGGAGAGTGGAGCTGAGACTCCTCCAGTCAGCTCAAGAAGACAATGAACTTTTCAGTGTGACAATTTTGATTATCAATTTATGTAGATGAGCAATAAAGTGTCAGGGCTCCTCCTTTACTCACTTTTTTTTTTTTTTTTTTTTTTTTTTTTTTTTTTTTTTTACCTGTGTATAGAAAACTCAATCAGTATACAAACAGCAAGTTCTTTGGGTTTGTGTTTATGCTTGGTACATTGTAGCTCTATTCACATTCTTAACTGGACTCTTTCCACTTTAAGGCATGGTCACTTATTTTCTTTTGGTTGTCCGGAAAACCAGGGATCTCTTGCTGGCTGTTAAAAAGAAATTTCCTAGAGAACAAAGTTACAACCAGTTCCTCCAAACAGGTGCCCATAGCCACCCAGCTATAAAACAGCCAAGAGAGATGCAAAACTGGTGAACCCTGCTTTTTCCTGCAGATGCAGAGAGCAATTCAGTGGCTGCAAAGCTCCTGGAGTGCCATGTGCCAAATCACCTCTGTAATCAGCATTGCCCTTGCTAGAGTCGAGCACCTTTTGGTTTGTTTCTGGTGGGACCTGATTGCATTTTCAGGCCATGTCATCTGTGGCTCCTACCATCAGGGGCCAATAATCCTTATCTTTGACCTCAGAGGGAATTTGGCAGCTATCCCTGCAGGACAGGTGGCAGATGGCAGTGTATCCAGCAATTGCTGACATCACTAAAGCTGGAGAAAGCAAGCAAGCAGCAGAGGAGAGGATGGGAAGTCCTCTCACAGTCTGAAAAATGGCTTTTCCTCAATTTTGGTCACTCTAGACATGTTAGTTTGGTAAGAATTCACATGGGGTAATGTTTAATAGGTTTACAAATTTAGTTTGGAGGCAAAAAACACAAGGGGTGACAGCAAAGAATTTGGTGCAGGTGTGCCAGTGGGTCTATTTTCCCCTGGGTTCCATGGGTTTCTTCGTGGTGTTTCCAAGAGCTCTTCTCAGTAAAACTCAGATGAAGAGGACTTCCCCATACTTATTACTTTGGTTACCAAACCCACTGAGAACTCCTTCCTGCTCACATACAGAAATAGAGAAAAGTGGCAGTGATGTGCTTGCACTGCAAATGGAATTATCTGGATGGTTCTCTGTTCATCAAGAGATGCATTGGGGATCATGCCCTATATTGCCCTCCCCAGCGAGACTGGGACATGTAGGGCTTTAGAGAAGCAACAAGGACATGGAAACTTGGGCAGAGCTGAGGGAAGACCTAGAGTCAGCAGAGAGAGAAACGTGCTGGAGAAAGAAATCAGCAAAGGTAGGGAGGGGAGATAAAACTAGGGAGATAACAAAAGTGTAGCAGAGGCAAGTCTGGGGGAGACATCTGACAAGTGACAGGGACTTGTCACACGAGCAGAAGAGAGGCGGCATTGAGAAACTGGGTGGTTCAAGCTGTGCTGAGAATCACATGGGCAGCTCATCCAGAGCCTGCAGTCCAGAAGCCAAAGTTCAAAGGCAGGGATGCTCACATGGTTTTTATGGCTCACTTCTGGGTCATTCTATTAAAGAGATTCTAAATTTGACAACTCCTAATGTTCAAAGAGGTTTAGATGGTTTTAAATCTGTTCAGCTCATCCCTGTTTGAGATAAATACGAATGGCCCAATTGTTCATTTTAATAAAATTCAAATAAAAAAGAGCCATCCACAGAAGGACATGTTAGAAGGGGGTCTCTCACTGAAGAGGAAAGTGAAGATGGCGCAGCTTGATTCCATCTCAGATGGCCTGACTCTGGTCGCTATCAAACCAGTAATTGCCACCTTGAAGCTTCTACAGGCCAACTTTGTATTAAGGCATTTGATTTTGCCAAGCATGTTAAGTTCTTTGCAGTTCCTTTAGTGGATTTAGCACCCAATTGATGCATCCTTTTGAAATCTAGCCTTTTTTATGAAGTGGGCTGTGGAAGGTATGATGCCCTTTCATTGAAGCCCAGCTATTATTTCTAAGATTTAGCCTTGATCCAGGAATAATTATCAAATTGTGTCTCAAAAAAATATCAACCAAAAAACGTGTGATGGCGTCCTCAAAAATCTTGTGTGGAAAGGCTACAGCCTTGTTGGCCCTCTCACCAGTTTGGCAGTTGGAAGAAAAGCAAAATATCCCCTAATATTTTGCATAAATTCTCCTTGCCGCTGTTCAAACCTTTAACTTATTTAAGGCTATTACTGGTTTTGTTGGGGTTTTTTTTGGTTTTTTTTTTTTTTTTTTTCGTCTGGCTACCTGTGAGCAAAGAAGGTAAATTCCCTTCTGGATGTTTGTTCGTTCGCTTGGTTTGGGGTTTTTTTGGTTGGTGGCTTTTTTGTGTGTTGATTTGTTTTTTACTATTGTGAGTGGCTCAGGTTTTGCCTGCTCACCTTCAGCACAGTTACCCTTAACTGAAAGTCCTGCAGTTCCTGTTTGAAAGAGCAGAGTGTTTCAATTTCCACTGTGCAAACAGGCGGCCTAATGTAAAATCACCTGCTTTTATTCCTAGGCTACACGGAAGAAAAAGAGAGATCAGCTGGCCTCTAAAATTGCCCGTGATTTATACATCCACACATTTCGAAAAAGCATGGCACAAAATTAGAGGTGCCTGTGCTCCTGCCACAAGAACACCCCAGCCTTACAGAATATCCTGATTGTCCCAAAAAGCAGAGAATGCCTGCTTGTTTTAAAGAAAGCTTTGAAAAATGCCTGTGCAATTCTTTCTCTCACAGAGCTATGGTCCAAGTTAACTGAGAAAGCAGCAGGTATTTAATGGGTCATCTCCAATTTCTGTACTCTCTAATATTCTTCAAGCACAGCAATCTCATTCCCAACTGTTCCTTAGGCATACAGAACAAAACAATGCGAGAATCATTTTTGAAAACGTTACCGTGTTTTACTAAATCCATCTATTTTGCTACAGATGAGCTGTTTGGCCACTTTATCCATGCGCATGATATATTTGTGTGTGAGGTTTGCCCTGTCAAATGCCCCGAGGGATTAATTCCCAGAGTCTAAGGTCCCAGGAGCGGATTGCGTCCGGAGCTCTAGGAGGAGCTGTCTCGCTTTCCAGTGCGCTAAATCCCCCAGGGCGATTCCACAGGCAGCAGCCTCCGGGCAGGACTAACCTGGGGAGGAAAAGAGCCCGCAGCACAGGCTGAGCGTGTCAGCAGCGGCAGCTGACGCACACAGCGACACCTTCACACTGGGAAGTCACCAAATCCATCCGTGCTGACTGAAGTATTTCGGGCTTGTCAAGCGTCATTGCTTTGGACTTCTCCTGACCTCGCTTAGCAGAACGGTGGCACCGCCTTCAGTATTTGCCCGATAAGTAGCCCTGTAGGCATTTGTTTTCTCTCATCAAATCATTAAATGGTAATGCAGTTGTTAGTTCGCCTTGCCCGGTTCGAATACACTTTGCAGCCAGAAACCATTCCCAGTTCATTAAGTGCCTGACCTCAGCATTAACACCCCCTCTGCTCGGGTTGCCTTGGAAACAAAGCTTCCTGTGCGTAATCCAAGCTTATCTAGCTCTTTATCCTACATGTGACCCTTAATTACTTGCTAAATTAGAATGGTTTTCTGAAAATCACAAGAGGAGGTTAATATGTTCTTCCAGAGCTGGTCAAGCTAAGATGACACCATATTCACAGGGAATGCAAATTCCATGATCCCTGAAGGCGTCTCTTTCAGAAGGAAGATGAACTTTCCCAATGGGAGGCAGTGTGCCATGATAATGCTCCTGTCACTCACTTTCCTTGCCCTGCTTGTCCAGACCCAGCTTAATCCAGTGTGAACAACGGAGTAAGTAAATATCAGGTTGATTAATTACGGTGCAAGATTCAGTAACCACTTGTCTTCTGTAATTAACATTGTAATTGAAATTAAATAATACACTTTCACACACAGATCGCTGGCCTAGGAGGAGGAGCAAGGGAGAATCCGCAAGGCTGTGACAGGAAGATGAAGCACAGAAAACCAGGGCTCAATATATTGTCTTTTTTTAATTGTGATACATCTTAAGAAATTCTTCTGTTAAAAAAAAAAAAAAGGTTTTTTAAAGGCTGGATTGATGATCTTAGCTGTCTTTTCCAACCTTAATAATTTTATTATTTTAAAAAGAAAAATTATTACTTCCAGATGTCTTGGAGTAGCAATTAAATCGGGTTGGTTGTTGAAGAGTGGCTTAAAATTACTGAAAGCCCACCTTCCCTTCACTGATTTGATAAACAGAAATAACAAGAAAAGGTAATGCTCTCTAAGATGCCCAGTGCTTTCCCTATCCGTTGTTTCCCGGGGCAACTCAAGGACAGTGAGTCTTTGGCTTCAATGAGTGGCTTTAAAAAGCTGTGCTGAGGCTCAAATGCTAAGGCATGGTCTCAGGAAAAAACAAAAGTAAAATCCTCTGTGACTTCCACACAGCATTTGATTAACTGCATGTACATTAAAGCACAGCCAGTGCAAAAAAACCAGTCTGTTTCAACATTCCCATCTATTGTGACACAGAAAATAATTTTGCCTGTGTGCAAAGGCTTGCTTTCAGGGATATTTCTAAAATTCATGGACTGGTCACTGAGATGGGAGGAGACCAGACAGGTCTTGCATTTCTGCTCAAAATCCTCAAGTTCAACACAAGATACCTCAAAAGTTTATTAGCATAAGCAGTGATTCTCCCCACACTTTTTAGGAGTTCACTCACTGGAGCCTCATTTGTTTTCCTTTTTTCCTCCTCTGCCCTTTCCAGTGTGGGCTTGTTAAGGTGTCCAAATGCTCAGAGCTCGGGAGGCTGAAAGAGAGATTTGTAGTTACTGTGTGTTCACTGGGGTTTTGACTTCCCTGATAAGACCTATAGGAAATATCATGACATTTTTATAAGAATAATGATAGAGAAATTATACTAACTACTTCCAGGCAGAATTTGAGACAATGAAGGTATTTCATTTGTTATGATTGTACAGAATTATGATTATACAGATTATCAAACTGCCAGTGCAGGCAGTTCCTGTCAATCCAATTGTGTTTCAGGCCAGTGGGCCATCTTCTGTTCTCTCTGCTGAGCCTTCATTTCCCCGTTACTGGGTATGAATTCAAATGTAATTTTCATGACAGAATTCAAGAAGTTCTTACAAATAGGAAACATGTTTGTTTCCTCTAGTGAGCTCATGTAGCAAAACAATTTGAAGAGACTTGCCTTGAAGAGTCTAAACTGTTAATATCTATAATTTTGGGAGTCTCTGGATGTTTTCCCGCATGTCACAGTGGATTGGAGGGCAGCTTTCCATGCCTGGGAAGAAGACTTTTAAAGGAGCTTCCATTTTCAAAGGAGGTTTTACAAATCCTCTATACACAATTGCTAGGACAGTGTCTGTGCCAATGCCTCTAAATGGCAAAATTTCAGCCTGCTCTCACACGTGTGGGTGAGAGGGAATTGTTTCAAGGCTTGTGCTTTTGGGTTTCTAGTCTCCTTCAGCGTGGTTCTGGTATTTCATAGGCATAAATTCTGAGGTTACTGGCAAATGGAGGAAGCAGACAGGACAGGGCCTCGTGCTGCCCTGTTTGGACTTCTGAGGCACACACCATTTAATCCTCCTGAAGTAATTCCAGAATTTTACTGGAAAAAAAATTACTTTCTAGATCTTTAAAGAACAGAAAACCAGCTGAGTTTTCTATGTCTAGAAAGCTGCCAAGAAGAGACTCCCAATTCCCTTGACATCTCCCACATATACGCTCTAGAAAAAGCAAAATAGATTCATAAATCAGGGATGGTTTAGAATATTGTTGGATGGAATACACTGTACAAAACAAAACGTCATGCACTTCTTTTTCTATAGAAACAAGTGTTAACTGCTCAAGAATGCTCAATATGTTTATATGTAGATGTTCTAAAATTTATCTCAGAAACATTTTGCTTGCCAAGTTTCATCTGGTCATATATTTGCTTACTCCTTTGTGTAGCTGAAAAAGAAGTGAGAATGTAAGGTTTTACTTTCACCCACCCTGAAGGAAATGTGTGCCATTTTAGAAAAATAACTTAATCTCTCCCAAATGCCTCCAAGGTCATCCTCTTTTTTAGCAGGCTCTGAACCTACTTACTGAGTCTTAGATTGCTCATACTTACAGATTAAGAGGAAAAGAAGGGATGTCAGAATCAAATGGGTATGAAAAATGTAGAACAAAACCCAAGAGTGTAAAGAAACTGAAAAAGAAAAACACTCCTGATAATTATTTTCTTCTCCAATAAGGCTGTAAGACAGGCTGTAAGACAGGCTGAAAACGAAGAGAATGGGAAAGGAAGCTCTTAACTGTTGTTTCAGGGCTTGGTTCAACCCCGAGACAAGCCCTGCCCCGCTCTGTGACGCTGCGCACGGACAAGCAGCCGTGTTTCTCACCTTGGCAGTGTCGGGGGCTGTCCCCACCTGTCACCGCTGTCACCGGTCACGGCTGGGGCCTGTCTGTCACCTGGGCTTTGCTCTGCTCGCCTCTGCGGAAGCTTGATCTCGCATGTTGGGAGAAATAGCATGGATTTTCCTGCGGGGCTTCCGACTGCTCTGCAAATGAACCGAAAAGAGCCCGTGGAAGCGCCGTCTTTGCTAAGGAAGTAACATTGAGGGGAACGAACAGGGTATTTATCTTTCAGACATTCCGTGCACCGTTAGCGGCTCGCAGCTGTCTGAGAGGCCGCACGAACGCGGCTGACCCGCACACCAGCTCACAGCGCACGGCCCTCGGACGCGGGGCCGCTCGGAAATTCACCACGAGGGACCGGGATCGGGGCCACGCTCCGATCGCGCCCGGCGCCCGGTGCCCGGCCCGCTCCCCGCCCTCAGCCCCGCCCTCAGCCCCGCCCTCAGCCCCGGCCCGCTCCCCGCCCTCAGCCCAGCCCTCAGCCCCGGCCCGCTCCCCGCCCTCAGCCCCGCCCTCAGCCCCGGCCCGCTCCCCGCCCTCAGCCCCGCCCTCAGCCCCGGCCCGCTCCCCGCCCTCAGCCCCGCCCTCAGCCCCGGCCCGCTCTCCGCCCTCAGCCCCGCCCACTCCCTGCCCTCTCCGCGGTCCCGCCCTCTCTCCCCGCCCCTCACGCGCCCGCCCCCGCGCTCGGCCAATCAGGAGCCGCCCCGCTGGCCCTGTGCATTGCCCCGCAGCTCGGCCAAGATGGCGGCTCCGCTCGCCCCGCTGGTGCTCCTCCTGTTCGCCCTCGGCCGCCCGGCGCTCTCCGGTGCACAGGCCACGGAGGGCGCGGCGGCTGCGCCGCATCGGCGCTTCGAGTACAAGTACAGCTTCAAGGGGCCGCACCTGGTGCAGGCGGATGGCACGGTGCCGTTCTGGGTGCACACGGGCAGTAAGTGCGGGTGGGGGTGCCGGGGCCGGGCCAGCGGCGTTCCCGGGGTGGAGGCAGCAGTGTCCGCTCGGGGGACGCGGGCTCTCGGGGAGAAGCCGCGCGCGAAGCTGGCCGTGGGTCCGGCCGTGCCCTCGGGCTCCACGTGGCACGGGAGGCGCAGGGGAGATGCTGCGCTGGCGAGGAGGTGCCCGGGCCCGCCCGCAGGTGCGAAGGCACCCATGGCCCTATGGGCTCCTGGCGCGGCGGCCGCGGGCCCGGCGAGGGCACTCGTGGCGCTGCCGGGAAGTGCTGATGTGTCACTGCCGCCGCGCTCCAGCTCGGCCCGGGCCCTGCTGCCACACAAACCGCTGTGTTTCGGCGTCTCAAAGCTCGAAATGCAAATAGGACTTGGTTGAAGAACGTTTGTTTCTGTACACTGTGGGTTAAGGGCTCCGTTGTGGTCTGAAAGGCTTGTTGCCTTTGCTGAGTGTCCCCGCTTGTGAAAGATGTTGACATTTACAGTTCCATCTTCACAGTGTCTCTGCAGTAACTTCTGCTCTGGTTTTGGTTTTTGTCAGACTTTAACTTAGTTGCTACTGCTTAATTCTCAAATATACCCTTTTTGTTTACTTGACGTTATGATGCAAGTGACATGAAGACAGCTGTCTCTAGATGAGTTTTTTCCCCCTTTTTCAAGAAAATAATCCCTAAAAGTAATGTTATTTATTGCAGGCAAATTAATCTCTCTCTGAATGCATGCCTGTTGTTCTTTTATACTGCTAAGCAGAAAGTTAGAACATCTTGTTTTCTTTATAGATGCCATCCCAAGTGCAGATCAGATCCGTATAACAACCTCCTTGAAAAGCCAGAAGGGCTCAGTGTGGACAAAAAACAAATCAATATTTGAATATTGGGAAGTGGAAGTGACCTTTCGAGTTACAGGAAGAGGCCGCATTGGAGCTGATGGATTGGTAGGAGCGGTTTAATGTAACTGAGAAGGACAAATGTGCTTTAAAAGTGGACCTTGACTTATGACTTTTTGCTTTCTTCATAGGCAATCTGGTTTACAGAAGAGCAAGGCTTGGAAGGTCCTGTTTTCGGAGCAGCTGATAAATGGAATGGTGTTGGAATTTTCTTTGATTCATTTGACAATGATGGGAAGGTTGGTTGGAAGGAAACCCTTGCACCAAAGATGACAAATTAATTTCCTGCCTGTTGAGGAAGAAACTGGGATGTTGTTTTCTTACTCTTCCCCTCTTTCACTTCAAAGGGCTAAAATAAAATAGTCATGTTTCCCTTCCACTGGAAACATCAATTTCTATGCGTGTCTTCAGAGATGCTCTTTTTCTTGGGAGAAATCTGCTTTGAGGCAGCTCAGCAGCAAAGATTTTGTAGCTGATGAGGATGACAGTTGCTGTATTCAGTTCTCAATTCTCCAGTCCAGAATGATCTTGAAAGTTAAACAATACATAGTAGGCCTGCTTGGATGCTTTTGCTTTCCCTGCACAACTTTGGCTTGCTTGTAGACGTTTTAGACTGATTTTAGCGGAAGGCTTTCACAGATGTTGCTGATATTTCCCTTCAAATTAAACTAATCCATTTGTGTGCCATTTCTTTCCCTAGAAAAACAATCCCGGAGTGATTGTTGTAGGCAACAATGGAAAGCTGCTGTATGACCATCAGAAGTAAGTTTATTTTCAGTGTTATTGCTGAATGCTTGCTTTTGAATGACGAATTGTTCCATGAAACCCTTTGAGAAGCATTATAAAGGCTTCTTTCATATAAAACTTTGTTGTTTCCTTTACATTTGAGGGTTTTTATTTGTTAAAATACTGCTTTGGCAGTAACAGCAGAGAAATTTGCCACTGATGTATATTTTATTGGCATATGCCCTTTGGGATGGATGAACTCAGATGAATACAGGTACAGTACAGGCTATTGCTTATGGGGGTCCTCCACACGCAGCTAAGAATTGGCAGAAGTGACTAACTGAAAGCAAATTGCCGTTAAATTAGTTGGATTAATTTTGATTTCTAATTGTTTATCAGCAGCACAATGGACACCTTTTTTGATTTCGGAGAGGAGGGATGTCTAGCTCAGTTGGTGCAGTCACTACAGCTTATTTCCATCTAGGTTCCTGGGTGCAGGAATATATCTGAAATTTGTATCTTAGGATGTATCTCAGAAAACAGGCTTCCCCAATGCTGCATTCCCTCTGCATTGTGTCCTGAGTACAGCATGCAGTACTGGAGATCCCTGCAGAAAGCTCAGTGCAATTGCAGAACAGCCTGGAAAAGTTGCAGATTGAAAAACTGTGCTGAGGTCTTAGTGAGAGTCAGACACTTTTTTGTCCCAGCTGATTAGTGATAACTCAGAGTTTTATTGACATTCTCTTTTTGCACAGTGATGGATCCACGCAAGCCCTGGCATCCTGTCAGAGGGACTTTCGGAACAAGCCCTATCCCGTGCGAGTCAAGATCACCTACTACCAAAAAACACTGACTGTGAGTCCCAAATAACAGAATTACTTGTTTTTCTCAGCTTCTTAAATGTGAGACTGCGTTTTCACAGAGTCGCAACAAATATGTCAGTTCCAGTGTGAAACTGGAAATGGGGAGCTTGGCAGCAGAGGTTGGAAGGAGGTGCTACCCAGGTTCTTTTGGCTGCATTATAATGCAGGTATTGCTGATTTTTCTAATGTGACTTAGGAGGCAGTTGTGCAAACACACTCATGATGTGCTCAAACCTTTCTGTTGTTCTGGACTTGCCTGGAGAGGTGTCCCAGAGTCAGGATCTGTTAAGGCTACAGGTGATCGAACTGCTCCTGAGCTTGGCATTTCTTAAGCTAATCTAAGAGTTGCAGAGGGTTTTATAGCTGATTTTTGAACCAGAGGTTCTTGAAATGTGGCTAAAAATCTAAAACTATTCAACAGTAGATTTAAATTTTCTCCTTGAGGCTTCTCACCTCCAAGAAATAGTAGGGCTTTCAAGACTAAAGATTAAAACCCACTGGTATAAGGGGGTCTTTAAGGCTTCTCTAAATACTAGCTGATCGTGAAGTCCTTCTGGGTAAGGAGAGAAAAATACTAATGTGGTGCCAGGTTGTGAAAGCTACAGAGTGTGTGTTTGTTGGCACCTGATTCCTTCTGGAAAGGTGCAAAGGTGCTGTTCATACATTCACAGGTAGCAGCCATGAAGTGCAGAGCTATCATTTTGTAGTAGAAGTTTCCCAAAAGTAAACATGACTGCACCTAGAATAGGTCAGACCTTGTACCATATTGTCATGGGAAAAGCTGCCTGTCACTCCTGAATGAAAGTTAAACTTCAGCCTCCAAGGCTGCTGTGTTCTCACCTGGGCCCTGATGCCTCTTCTGGGAACTCCTCTGTCCCAGATGTGGCTGCTAAACAGCAGTTCTCTCTTTCTCCAGGGACACATCTGCAGAATCTCCTTAAGCTTTGAATCAGAACTGCAAGGGATGACTGGGGTAGATCAGTTCTGTGTTGCCCAAAACCTTCTTAGGATGTGGACTTTTGCAACATTTGTAAAATGTTGGTAAAATGTCTCTTTCAAAAGAGAAAAAGTTTTTTGTTTCGGGTATGAGCTGAGTTACCCAATAAAGTTGTATTTTGTGAGCATTACTGCGAACTGACAAAACAATTAACACAAATGTGGTGAAAATCATAAGTGTTTGTCCTTTTAGGTATTAATTAATAATGGCTTTACTCCGGATAAAGAGGACTATGAGTTTTGTGCCAAAGTGGAAGATATGGTGTTGCCATCGCAAGGGTATTTTGGAATATCTGCAGCCACAGGGGGACTTGCAGGTAGAAAATGTTAAAAATTACGGCAAATGCTGTGGGGACTTGTAAGGCTTGCAAGAAAGGTTGGTTGGGTGGTTGGGTTTTTACTACTCGTGTTGATCCATTGTACCAATTTTTGACCATGATGATGTAATGAATCCTCTTGCAGTCCCAAATTACTTACATGCTTTGGACTTTTCCTTGCTCCAGCTAAAGAATTTTCATTTTTTCCTGACAAAGCCTCTGTATAGTCTCATTCCCCACTGCACAAACTCTTGTGAGGATGCTGTTTTTTGAAGATCCTTTACAAGTGGGAAGTTGGCTTGGGAGTTAGACACATTTGTAAGGTGTTTTTTTTTGTTTGTTGAATACAGATGACCATGATGTGCTGTCATTTCTGACCTTCCAGCTGACTGAACCTGGGAAGGAAGCAGTAAGAATTTTTATGCATGATTAGTAAAATATTTTATTGTACATAGTATTGTATGTGCAGCATCAAATTATGGTATTTCCTCTTAAGTAACACGTGGCATTCCTGTTTCACAATTTTGGCATGTGGCTGAGCTGTCATGTGGTTTAGAAAAATTAAACTAGTATTATAATGTTTCAGTAATATTGTCTTTAATATTCTTAAGACCAGAATTCTGGAAGCACCACCGAAGGAACAAAACTCATGATGTTAAACCATGCAGTTTTATAAAGTACATTTTCTGTTGGAAGTGGGCAAATATCTGTTCTCACTTTCAACTTTCCCTACGTCTAGGATGATTCCGTACTGCTAAACAGCATTTATCTGTGCTAAACTTGTTTTAATTTCCTATTGGGAAAATTTTCTATTTGATCTACATGGGAATGCGTGATTTTTCACTTTAGCTAAATGTATGAATGTGCTGCAGTAATTTTGTTAGGTGTTCACATCTGAAATCTGAACAGGAGAGTCAGTTGTGTTGAGTGGGGGAGAACTTGAAAAAATCTCACACGTGCCCTTCCCTCTGATAATGTTTTAAAGCCAACACCAGATGCAGAAATCCCTCAGAAAGATAAAGAGAAGTATCAAGAAGAGTTTGAACACTTTCAGCAAGAATTGGATAAGAAGAAGGAAGAATTTCAAAGGGAACATCCTGATGTGCAAGGACAGCCAGGCAAGTTATTTGAGCTGTTTTTCAGTTGTCCAGGAAAACGTTTGTTTTCCAGGATGTTCTGAACTAGGGATACTCTGGCTGATCTTGCTAAGCTCCTACTGATGTTACTTACATTATTTTCAATTTTTTACTGTCATTTGTTTCCTGTTTCTAAAGTTATCCTGGTGGTGTCTGTATTGAGAATAAAATGAATGACTGGAAACATAGTGGGAATTATGAACAACAGAAAGGAGAGGAGGTAATGCGTCTCTCTAAGGTGGCGATTAAGACAGTGTGGCCTTTTTTCATTATTTAAAGGACATCTTTTTGTTATGTTTCTGCACATTCATAGAAAACTTTTCTAAGGTGGGCTAGTGTCTATCTTGGATCATGTGCTTACCATGGAAATGCTTTTTAATGCTTGCCTAATGCTGGGCAGACAAGAACCCGATTATTTGAAAATATAATGGAAGCCATTTCTTCCTTCTGTGGATTTTAATAGCTGTATGTGACTGCAAATACACTGGGAATGTACTTTGGGCATCTAGAGGTGAAATTTCAGGTTGTCATCTTTATTGCACAGTGATACATTATGACATTAT
Source organism: Calcarius lapponicus (assembly GCA_039654755.1). NCBI lineage: Eukaryota > Metazoa > Chordata > Aves > Passeriformes > Fringillidae > Calcarius > Calcarius lapponicus. The sequence goes on from CM077481.1 coordinate 7,140,936, forward strand.
GTTCTAAAGGTCCTATAGGTTATTTTGATCTGCATTTTTGAGATATGGTTCAGCCTTTCTTTTATAAGAAATAATCCCTTTGCCACAGAGTCTTTTGGACATTGGGAAGGTGAAGTTGTAGGAGAAGGTAGATGGATGTGAATATGTTAAGGGAGCAAGAAGAATGATCCAATGCAACTTGTGAGGAATGTGCACATGTGTAAAAAGTCCCTGTGCTTTTTTCTTAGCAGCAGATGATGTTTTTGAAACTGTGAGTGATCGTGAACTGAGGCAAATCTTTGAGGGGCAGAATCGAATTCATCTGGAAATCAAACAGCTTAACAGACAACTGGACATGATTCTGGACGAGCAGAGGAAATATGTCTCTGCGGTCACAGAAGAGATTGCCAAAAGAGGAGCTGGGTCTCCAGGTCAGCAGGGACAGGTAAATAAAACCATGGTGATTCAGAGCCCAGCCTGATTTCAGCAGTGGGATCCATTTGTTTTTCCCAAGATATGTTGATCTTTTTTCCCCCCTGCCCCTACCAGGTTTCTCAGCAAGAGATAGAGACAGTTGTGAAAACCCAGGAAGAGGTCATTAGACAAGTAAAGGAAATAAGGTAAACACCTTCCAAATATTATGGCTGTGGTTTGAATTTTATGATTTCCATTTAAATCTTCTGTATTATTTCAGTGAGAGAGTATTGACAAACTTGATGTTTGTGTCAGTTCCTTAGTGAAGACTCCCTGCCTGTATTTAATTTCTGTAATAAAGTCAGTTCATGCCCCAAGGATCGCTAAGTGCCCTAATTTGTCTCTTTTTTATAATGAAATTCCATTATTTTTATAATGAAATTCAACAGCTAAGTTCAGCCCCTTTAAAAACAATGAAGTAAATCCCTTATCTTGAACATGCTATACTGTTAAAATAGATTTGTGAAGATGCTTGTGTTTGATGGGGGTGTCTCAATACTTCTTTTAAGATGTTTTACTGTTGCTGTCTTAATCAGGAATGGCTTTAATCTGGTTTAGCCCTTCATTTTCAGCAGCTAAAACATAACATTACTTACCTTGTATTTAAAAAAAAGGAGAAAAACAATTCCTTCAGTTGTGCTTCCCCCACCCCCATATTAGTTTAAGGGCAGCTCCTATGATTTATCTAAGTAGGTCAGTTTTTTGTAGAATGAAGATTAGAGTGCTTCCATTTTTGCACTTGTTCTTCCACAGAAGCTTTTATATTAATATTCTTGACAAATCTTTATACCTTGCAAGCAAATTAGATTTTCTTGTTAACATTGGCAGTCTGCCCTTTTAGTGACTACTTACCAGCTCACAGTTTGCGTAACATCATCTTAATACTTTTCTTAGATTAAAGAAATGCTTTATTTAGAGAGAGAAATAAACAGCCCTTCTGTGCATCGCTTGTCATCCCGCAGGAAAAGGACTTATGGGCCAAGTAATTTTCTTGGCAAGATTGTGGATTTCTTAATCACCTGATTACAGAAGAATCTTGCATGTTCCTACAATAGAAACTGTCAGCAGGGTGTTATTAATGCAAAAGTCAGTATAAATTCAATTTGATACAGGCGTGTCTATTAAGGGAAGTTATTTTGCTTTTAACAGTCTGGATTGGTTTGGGGGAAGGTGGGTGTGAAGATTTCTGTTCATTATGTAGAGACGGTTCTGCTAGGAGGGAGAAGAACCAAGTGAATGTCCCGCTTGTGTTATAGCACTGTGAGGTGTGTGGAAAGACAGAATTACTATCAGTGGTTATGAGGCAGTGGGCATGACAGGTTATTTAAGGTAAAACCTTCCAGTGAGAAATTTACTTCTAAAATGGTCATTGTAACACTAATTGCAAGTCCAGGTAAACGAAGAATTGCTGACCACTCTACAGAGAGTTAGGAGTGCTCCATGAAAGCATTGAAGTATGCTTCCATCTTGACCAAATGGAAAGTTTTAAGTAAATTAAAAAGAAATCCAAAGGCATACATTTTGATTGTCTATTCTGTTAATAATGAAGAGATTATCATTCACATGATAAATATTTTAGCTGTAGAATAATCCTCTTTGCAACTCAAAAGAAACAGCACAGTAGGGGAAAATTATATAAACATATTGATTAGAGATTAAGGTTTTTTCCTTTCATTGACTAGTTTACTTCAAACCAAATTAGTTATGAAACCTCAACTTTTGCTGGATTTAATTTCATTTGTTGTAGAAGGAAAATGAATTCACAATAAGATAATATTAAGTATTTTGACAATGCATATGGGAATTGAGTTCCTCATATAAATGGTAATCACAAAACAAGGATGTATCTAAATCTTTTCTTATCCCTAAAGCCTCTTCCTTGTTTTTATTTCTTACATGACTGATTTTATTTATTTATTTATTTATTTTTCAAACAGCTTTTGGGTTTCTGCAAAGATTGCAAACTCTGCTGATTCTAAAGCCCTGGCCAGCGCCTTAGACAGAACTCTTGTTCTACAGCCCTCAGCAGTCAGGCAGGCAACGCAGATGTCTGGCAACAGAAAATTTGCTAGTTCTTATTCTCAGCTTGACTCAGAGATGGGCACTCTGCAAATGGCAACTGTCTGCACAATTAACGATTTTTAAAAATTGTAGTTTGACTAAAGGATTACATCTTGAGAGGTATTCTTGAAAGCTAGTAGAATTTGCTGCCTTTTGGTACAATTATGTATTTCAGCCTAATTCTAGTGAGCTAAAAGCTGTCCAGAATAGCTGCTGTCCAGAATAGCTGTGGTTTGAATTTTATGATTTCCATTTAAATCTTCTGTATTATTTCAGTGAGAGAATATTGACAAACTTGATGTTTGTGTCAGTTCCTTAGTGAAGACTCCCTGCCTGTATTCTAAAGGGGCTTGTTTGTAGTAAAGCTGGTGTGTGATGAAAGCTGGTTTGTTATTTGTCTTGTTTCAGAAGTTCTGTGACTGATGCTCTGAGATCCATCAGTGGGGCCCAACACCCTGGCCCTGCAGGAGTCTATGAAACAACCCAGCACTTCAATGACATCAAAGAACACCTTCACGTAGTGAAGAGGGACATAGAGCATTTGGTGCAGCGCAACACGGTAATTTGTGTGCTGGGAGTGTAACGTGGGTGTAACACGGCTTTCTCTGGCTCTTAGTGAAAAGCTAGGAAGAGCCAGCATGCAATTTAGGGAGCAATTAATCCTTCATTAAGCTGCTTCACTAAAACTATGCTGCCTTGACCTAACTGCATGATCTGGGTCTTGATGAGAAGTTCTGCACAAAGAGCATGATTTTTAGTCTAATTTCCTGTGGAAACAAGGTCAAGCAATTAGGTTTTCTAGGTGCTTTTTTTTTTTTTTTTGTGTTTTCCCCCCTACTTAACAGCTCTATACAGAGGAGATTCTGTGGTGCTTCTGCACACAAGGCAGAGCTTTAATCAGGGACAACTCAGGCGGGCTCTGCTTAAGGCTTCTTAATGCAAAAAAAAGACTGTGTTCACATTCAGCAGTACCGTAGTCTAGCCTAGGTAACAGTTAAGCTGAATTAGCTTATGATCTGTAGAAGGTCCTTGGTTAATTTACCATATTTACGTATTCTTTCCCATGTAAACCTTAATTTAACATCAGGCAATTTGTCTGAGAAATGTAAAGGCGGGACGGGAGAGTGAGATGAGTAGTAAGATTATTTTTTCAGAGTACTGTAGTTTCTCTCCATCTTCTGTGATTTTTACATTACATTGCAAAGCCCTTGTTTTGTAAGTCTTTTGATGGGATGTCTTGTTTGCTCTTTTCTTGGTTTTTAGCCATCTAGTGAGAAACAAAAGTGTCCAGAGTTGCCACCGTTTCCATCCTGCTTATCTACAACGCATTTCTTCATATTTGTGGCAGTGCAAACTGTGTTATTCATTGGTTATGTAATGTATAGGTAAGTCTCGTGTGGCTTAAAGACAGCAGGGCAAATAGTTTTAGAACTGCTGACTGATAATGTCGTTGGAACGGTATCATTGTGTTAATCTTGTTAAAACAAGCAATCATTCCGATTGGAAGAGACCTTGGGAGGTCTCCAGTTCAATCTTCCGCTCCAAACGGGGTCCACGCTGAATTCAGATAGGATCACTTGGGATTTAAACTGGTCAGGTCTTCAAAACCTCTAAGAATGCAAAATTTACCACTGCTCCAGAACCCATTGGAAATGTTGAATTATCATAATGAAGTTTTGTTTATTCTATCCCCATTCACCCACCATGTATCAAGTGGGAACCTGACCTGGTTCAGCCAGACTTTTCTTTTTTCTTTTCTTTTCTTTTCTTTTCTTTTCTTTTCTTTTCTTTTCTTTTCTTTTCTTTTCTTTTCTTTTCTTTTCTTTTCTTTTCTTTTCTTTTCTTTTCTTTTCTTTTCTTTTCTTTTCTTTTCTTTTCTTTTCTTTTCTTTTCTTTTCTTTTCTTCTCTTCTCTTCTCTTCTCTTCTCTTCTCTTCTCTTCTCTTCTCTTCTCATTGGGATGGTCATTCTTTTCTCTTCCCCCTCCTTGTGATGTCATAATGTTGAAGTTCTATTTGATGAAAAGGACAACCTCCATGCTTGGTAGTGTTTTTGCCATGAGCTGGAATGATGATTTCCAAGACAAACAAGGAGCTGGTCCCCTGCAGTTCTTTGTGATGCGTTTGTAATTCCAGCACCTGAGTGTGGTTGATCCACAGTGTCTGTATCCACTAAGAAAACTAATGATCTGTTCTAGAGGGCAAAAGAAAATCCCACTTAAAGTCAGTTCTTTCCCTGATATTTAGGCAAATCAGATGCTGAGAAGCTTCAGAAAATGTTCAAGAGTATTTTAAAAGTCAGTTTGTTTGTTCTCGTGGGGTTGTTTTTTTTTTTCTTTTGTGTCTGATGCAAAGTTGGAAGTACAGTGATGCTACCTATGTCTTTGTGAATAGAAAAAACTATCTGGTTTTGTGATATGACTTATATTTTCTCGAAGTCTCTATTAATAAGGAATGGAATCTCCTAATCCTCAAATAAATGAAAATTTAAAGCAGTTAACTAGTTTCAAATTAAAAAGACTTGAAGAATTATTTTCTGCCTTTTCTTTCAGGAGCCAACAAGAAGCAGCAGCCAAAAAGTTCTTTTGATGACCTGTTCCGTTTGTGTGTACATAACACCAGTCTGTATGCACAGAAAATTCTACACTTCTGTAAATGAGGGAAATTTTAGTCTTGGATATACTTCAATATTATAAATTATTGAATTTTGTTAAATAAAATGAGTACCCATTTCAAGTGTTGATGCTAAAAACAGGGAGCAAATGCTGGATAGGCTAAGACTGTGCACCCTCTCTGTGTTTTCAGCTGACTTTTTCACAAATACTGAAAGGCAAACTCGCCATTCCTCTGCTTTTGTTAAGATTCCAGAGGAGGAGTTGAAACACCCAGGCTTGGTGTTTGTTTTGAGTGTGAATAGCAGATGGCTGATTTGTGCAGAAAACTTGCTACTAAGTGTCCTGACATAGCAGTATAGCAGTTAAAAAAAAAAAAAAAAAGAAAATAAAAAGAAGGTAAAAAATCCCAGACCTCAAAGAACCGTTCTTGTGTGGGGTTTGGGTTTTTTTGGCGGGTAAAAATTTATTATAAACATCTTATTTGTTTACCACTTGGATTTAACAGTATAAGAACATTTTAGTTAATTCTTATTTAAACACTTTTTAATATGTGGACACAAAGGCCTTTAAGACCCTGACTCTTGATACTTGATGTAAAAAACCACTTATACAGAACATGCAAAGAAAGGCTTCTCTCCCTGTTTTGCAGTTTGATTTTGGGCAGTGAGAAAAATGTGATAAAGTAGTTTCTTCATGTACGTTGTGGGGCTGATTTCTTTTTTTTTTATGGTTTCAAGTCTGTCTGTAATTTTTTGGGGAGATTTGTGGAACTTTCCCAACAAAGGTGATTCTTTTATCCATCTTCCAGTCTGATTGTATCAAGGATATATTTAGTGTGTGAATTTGTCTTTACTTTTCTAAAGCTGTCTTGTGTCTTTCACGTGTCAAGTACAGATGCTTTGGTTTAAATCTTGACATGGTGAGTATTGTAAACTGCAGCTATTGAGTGTTAAACCATTTCTTCACAAACGTGCTTCAGACATGTTTGTTAATCTGTAGAACCAGTGTTTTGTGTCAATTCCTGTTTGGCTATCAAAAGCATAAGACTGAACATGTGATTTTGATACTGCTTATCAAGTGAACATTTGCTTCAGGAAAGAAAGAAAGAAAGCAGAGGACCCAACTTAGGAATGTGAAATTAATTAATTTTGCCTTGTTTACATATCTGTGGTAACTTTGTCCTTGAGTTGTATGTAGAATTAGAATAAGTATTTCTGTGGTTTCCTAAATTCTATAAAATACACAAATGCATCAGGATATTTCACTTAGAACGGTTAATTTGTTTATCTGAATCTGCAAAAAATGGTCTGTAATATGACTACTCCTATTGCATTTCCTATTGCATTTCTGCAGTCTGCTCCCTTGGAGTGCAACACGTGCTGCCAAATTCACTGTAATGAAGAACACTTCAGTATCGTGCCTGTCAGTTTGGAGAAATGATCAATCTATGCAATATATTTTGTTACTTTAAGCACAGTGTCCAAAAAGCAAACGTCTGTCCTATACTAAGAAAACGACACTGGCTACACACCAATTAACACATCTGCAGTATGGAGAATACTCCAGATGGTATAGCTTTATAGATTAATTTCTAAATTTGAGCAGATTTTGCTGTACTAATGAGAGAAACTACTGCCTCAGGCTAATCAATGAATAAACAACTTTTCAGATAAAGCAGAATAACTCACTGGAATTTATCTCTTCAGTTCTTTCAACACCAGCAAATATTTCCAGGTGCCTTGAGTCTAAGCTATTACAACCCGGACTCTTGTAATGAAACTTACTATATTTTCTTAAATGGTTCTGAAATTGTACAGTGGTGTTTCCTTTCAGATGCAGACCTTCTTGCATCAGTGCAACATCCAAACAGAACTCCTGTTGCAGCAGGCTTTGCAAAACCCCTTATGCAGAAAGTATTTTGATGCATATCTGGCAGAATGAGGAGCAGTTCTGATGTGTCCATTGGAATGGGCCTGGATTTTGTTACTGTGAATTTACCCACCCATTCCTTTGATTTCAAGCTGGAGCAGCCCATACTTCTGTTTGGTTGGAAAGAAGAGCAGCTTGGGGACCATGTCTAGAAGTAAGCTTGGAGCCTTCCATTTTCAGGAGGAGGCTGCTGGGTCAGACATGGCTCCCACACGCAATGAGAAAACTTCTGCAGCAGGGAACAGAAGGTCTAATATGGAACACCAGAAAACTGGGGACTTTGCTTCATGATTCACCTCACAGCTGTCTCCCCTTGGTGCTTCCATAACTCACTGGATCAAAAGAAAACTCCCAGCTGCCCAGCTCAAATTTGGTCCTGTCTGTTCTTGAAGTGATAGCAACAAATTAGGATTCTAAGAATATTTTTCAGTCAATGTAGCCTCCTGCTAGGTGTCTTTCAGCAGTGATAATGTGTTTGATTCTTATCCAGTAAGATTTCACAGCTAGGAGGAAAAGATGCAGAATGCAGTTGGACAGTATCAGGGAGAACAAGTTCTATTTGAATTGTGGGTAATAAGTGCAAATATTTGGCAATGACAAAATAATGGGATTGCACCGGTGGGGGTTTATTAAACACATGTTCACCCCTGAATCTTTCACAAGTCAAATGCTCAATATGGTTTGTAAATGACCTGGTTTATGGTTTGTAAATTAATTGCTCTGGTTTGTAACTTCTGTGGGAAGAAAATCTGACCTTTCTCAATGATCGATGACTGTAACACCAAAAAATGTCAACTTTTTTCTTTTTATTATTTTAAATTCAAACAGCTGACAGTTTCATGTTTGTTTCTGACTGATGTAAATTGATATTTGGAGTTCAGAGATAACCTTATTTGAATAAAGGTGCATATTTTTAGTAAGCCTTTTTCTTTTCATTTGGTACATGTGCATGTAATCTAAGCAAGTATACTTGAAGCATTCTTTACCCTCAGTTCAGAGTCAGAACACTTACAGGTCTGGGTTTAGTTCTACCTAACACTGGGGAGTTAATGGCATTTTGAGTCTGAGTTCCATCTGTGACTTTTCCCCTGCCAGGAGCAAGTTTTTTAGCAAGTGGAGGACAGGAATCTTGAATTGAATCTATTCTAGCTGACAAAACCCTAAAGCACTTCTTTCTGATGGTCCAGCTGCTAGAAAAGGCTACATCCTCTTGGTAGAGGGATGAAGCAGGGGCAGAGTCCTAGTTCCTTAAAGAACACAAAAGTATTTTTACATTATGTGACTGATAGGAACAAAGAATCTAGAAAAGATTGGGAGTTTGGATGTCATTTTTGGGCTGGCCTCTGGAATTTGCCTGTTTCAAGACTGAATTCTGTGCTGGGGTTGGAGATCTGTGTGTTCCTTGGGTGTGGAACACAGGCTTTTATATATCCCCCACTTTCATCAGATAAAACGGGAACAGAGTCTTTAATTTTGATTTCACTTAAACTAGAAGGAAAAGACATAGATTTAAAGCAGAGGAAGTGACAGCATGTGTACTTAATTAGCTGCTGGTTTGTATGTTCTCACGAAGTCTGGGGTTGCTGTCATCAACAAAAAGCAGTAAGTTTCTAAACTGCAATAGAGCACCTGCCTAGGACAGAATTGCTCTGGGGTGAGTTGTGCCTTTTGTCACCAGTCTCTCCTGTGTTCTCAGCAGCTTCAGTGCCAATAGGCCCAGTAACTTTTAAAGCCCTTTTTGTTAGCTTTGATCTCAAAATTAACATGGGAGAGCCTTTTGCTGATTCTAAGGTTGAGAGCTGGAGGGCAGGACCTCTTAGCAGTCTCTCCCCAAGCCAGTCCTCGCCTTTCTCAATCCTGTGAAAGCATCAGTTCTAGGCACAAAATTATGTTAGAAACATTTCTAGAGGGACCAAAGCCTACAGCAAAGTCAGGGAAGCTTATTTTCAGTAAAGACCAACAGCACAAAGCTTAACAGGTACCACTTTCCATACACTTGGAGAAGAGCCTTGAGACCTAACACTGGAAAAATCGGTGTTTACAAAGTTCCAGCTAGGAGAATTTTAAATAAAGATGAAGTAATTGTTACTCGGAATTCACGATTCTGAGTGATAGTTTCAAAAAGAAAGAGTTTCTTGTTTAGTCACTAATAATTCAGGATTTCAGAATGTCCTGTGCTGGTTTTTTTCTTGTTGTTTTGGTTTGGGTTTTTTTGTTTTGTTTTGTTATGTTTTGTTTTTGGAGGGGTTTTTTGTGGTTTATTCATGGTGTTTTGGGTTTTTTTGGGGGGGGTTGTTTTTTTTTTTTTAATAGTAATAGGTCTGCTTTAATTAGAAAGGCTGTAATATAGATTAAGGCATTAGGCAAATTGGAATCCTCCCATCTCTCAGTTCTCATCGAAATTATGAGAGTGCTGGGAGAACCATTTAGATAATCAGAATTCCAGAATGTTGCATTAAGGCATGTGCAGTCATTGCAGTAGGATAAATGCTCAAAACCCAAACTCCTGAACTTTGGAAACCTAGCAGATGATTTTCTTTCTCAAAATAGTCTATGACCTAGGTAGCAGATCCTGGAAATCCTCACGGGAGTAGAGCTGGTGATGGTAATGATGTGACTAAAGGTCAGAAAGATAAGGACTAACAGAAACAATCTAGATCCAAAAGGTATCCATACTGTTTTCTGGCATACAGATTCAGATTTATTCATCCTTTATCAGCAGTCAGGATTACAAACAGGTGTTTTATGCTGCACCAAAGCAGGGGTCTAGATGGAGACAGCCTGGGGAAGAGCAGACAGAAACCCAAAAGAAAGTACTCTAGGAAGATTTGACTTGCTTTCTTTGGGGTTATTTTCTTGAAATAAAGTAAACATAACAGTGATGCCTAATTCATCTGCAAGATAACCCAGCCGTATGAAGAGGGGCTGAAGAAAAACCACACAAAATATTTCTGTCTGGTGGGATAAAATATTCATGGATAAAAAGAATAAGGGACTTTGCTTAATGAAGAATTCAAGTTTTCAAATCTCAAATCTGAGGGTTTTCCACTCAGTAGCCTGAATTTTTCTGTTTTATTATGGCTATTGAGTCAAGCAGGTTTTAAATTCAGATCCAGGGAATGTTGTGATCTCTGTGAAAGTGAGAGCAAACTTCAAGACTGAAGATGTCAAAATGCTATTGCACACTACAATTGATTTTTGTGTGTGTGTGTACAATTAGCTTAAAGTATTAATAGAAAAAGTAGGTAGTTGCATCTAATGATTTTTTTTGGAGTAATCTGAACCATCTGCCTCTATATATTAAGGAGTTCTTTCTTTAATCCAGATTATGGCTGACAAACTGGTTTTGGCATTCACGTTTCACTAGCACTGTGCCCTTGAAGAGCTGATGTGGCTGTAGAAACTCTCTCGCTTACAACTGTTGTGTTTGAAAACAGTTTTCTGTTTGGCTTTCTTGCAGTTGTTTTCTTATAGCTCCTTTTTTTTTGTTGTTGTTGTTGTTTTTTTTGTTTGTTTTTTTTTCCCCCTTTTTTCCTTTTTTTTTGAGAAGATGGCCTTTCTAATGAAAAGTATGTTGAGCAACCAGGTAAAGAATTTGGGACTTGGAGGTGGAGGGGACGAAAGCAAAGAAGAAAGCACTCCTTCTGATCCAGCAGCAGCTGCAGGAATGACCAGAGAGGAGTATGAGGAATATCAAAAGCAAATGGTTGAGGAGAAGTGAGTACCTGTTCCCTTATTATGAGTACAGGGCTGATTCTTGGCAACTTTGCGCAAATAAAAATAACCCAAGAAAAAGCCAAACATGCTGCTCTTCACTATTTTTTTAAAAAAGTAGATGAATCTTTGCTAGAAAGACTTCCCAAAATAAAAGTTCCCCAGCTGGAAATGGTAAAATATTACATTCCCTCTTCCTGCCCCCCCTGCCCCCCATCTTGTAACTCTCTCCTATGCTTTCCTGCTCTCTCCACAGTTTGATATGCTGTACTCATTCCTAGGTGGCGTTACTTTATCTAGAAAAATTTTCCAAGATGCTTGTAGTGCAGGATTTCATTCTCTAATGTATATGATTTGTTCTAGAACTCCACGTGGAGTACACTTTCAATATGTAATATTGCATTGTCCACATTTATTATGGCAGACCTGAAAAGTACCAAGTGCTCTTTTATCTTAAGCAAAGGTTTAAGATTTTTTTTTCTAAAACCTACTAAATAAAAAAGCAGAACTTTAAAACCAATTAAGTCTCAATTTTGTCTGTAAAGACAATCTTTATCGCGCACTGTGTTTATGAAAACAAGTAAAATGGAAGACTTGGCGTGTGTAGGAGTTCAAACCATGCATAATTATAAATAAAACGATTGACTTTTAAATCTCAAATGCATCTGTTCCTCTAATGGTCAATTACATAATGGTTGTGTAAATCCTTCTTGTAAGATGATTATAGGTGCCAGGTTAATGACTGATGGAATTTGAGGTATCCAGGTCTGTATTTAGCATCAGACATTTCGATCAGGAAGCCCTGAAGAGGTCTCATTTGGTCCAGAAAAAAAGCACAGAATGTTTTGCTCTGCCTTTTGTCAAGTGATATCTAAAAGAGAAATGACCACCTGCTGGCAGGAAGCTGCTTTAGGGAGACTGAGAAGAAACACAGGATTCTCGGGATAGGGAAATGCCTGGGAAAAGAATTACTTCTATACTGTTTTGAAGTGGGGCATGTGTCCTTTCCCTGCTGAACTGTACTGAGGAAGCAGGGCAGGAATACCCCCATAGGACAGTTAGAAACTCCAAGAGAAAAGATAATCTCTGGATGAGATGAGGTGCTGTGTCAGAAAGCTCTGACATGGGCAGAGCATGCTCCTGTTTCAAGGCCCCACGGATTTTGCCGGGTGTTCAGTAAAGTAAAGTAAGAGCAAATATGAGTAAATATGTAGAGTAAATATGCCCTGCTGAACTTGTGCTCAGGCAGTATAGAACCGGTAACCAACCAAGCTTTGGGTACTTCTCAGATTTTAGATTTGTTTGTGAGGGTTTTGTTCTTAGAGGGAGAGAAATCCAAACACTCATTTTGGAAACAGAGGAAAAGTAATATTTCATTTTGGAAGTAGCTTTTACGTGCCAAAATACCTATACTGAAACATGTTACCAAAAATCTTTGAGGAGACACATTTTGCAAACAAATGCATATGTAATATTTAAAAAAAATGGTGCAGACCAGTTCTTAAATCTAAGGAAAACATTTTATAAAATCACAGATAAAGTCAGTGCTCTTCCATACAGGGAAGCTTCAGAATTCATTGCTCTTATGAAACAAATAATGCACAAAGAAAGACCAGGAAAATTCACAGGTAACAGAAGCACAAGAAGTGTGGCCTCTTGGCATCACTTTATTGCTGTTGCTCCTTTTTTGCCTTTGGACAAGTTACTTATCTTGGGGAATAACTCCCATGTGTAGCTTTTTGCAGCCAAGCAACTGGTTTAGTTCCAAAGATTGTTTTTATTAGCATCTTGAAGGAACATTTTTTCTGATTTATAGGATGGAAAGAGATGCAGCATTTGCGCAGAAAAAAGCAGAGCGAGCTGTTCTGAGGGTTCACCTGAGAGAAAAGTACAGACTGCCCAAGGTAAGCCTGTAGCTCATGAGCTCATCTAGTCCAGAGGCCAAATTTCAACCAATTTTAAACTGCCCGTTCCTTTTCCTTTAGTGATCTTGGCACTGTCAAATATTTCCAGGAAAACCAAAATATTGAAAGTAAAAGCTTCAAGCAACATATTTCAAATAATTTTTTAAATTACTGTGTTATTTTGTAGGCTTTTGGCATGGGCAGCAGAGAGGTAATACAGGACAGAGTACTCTTTCCAGGGGTTTGGATCACACATTTGCTCTGATCTGTCACTACTGGGAAGATGTTGGCATATTTCATTTATACCCCTCAAGGATATGTGCTTCTTAGCAATTTGAAAGTTTATTTGTATTACTCACCTGCCAACTCTGAGTCATTACCAATCATTTTCTGATCAGTACTTTCCCATGCTTTTTGATTAATTAAAATGGAGGAAGGTAAAGAATCTATCTCCTGTAAATTTAGCTGCTAAAAAATGTAGTGCTTAATCCAAACAAGTAATTTAGGGACTCATCATCAACAGAAAGAAATCAGCACCTGTTGCCTGATCTAGCCAAACTTTTAAATAAGCATTCAAGGTGGAGTTGGGTCACCTCTCAGTGGCTGTCTCTTCCAGAGGGAAGCCAGGTGACATCTGCTCTCAGGTAAGATGTATTTCACCCCTGAGAGCCTGGTTCCTCTGGTGCTCTAGCTGGACAACATACCCTGAGGGTGAGTTTAATTACAGAAAGATTAATTATGCAAAAAAATTAAGCCCAAGATTTTAAGTGATTGATTGGATTGGAGGCCTAAGTCTCTAAACAGCAGCATTTTAATTAGCAGCTGAGGAGTAAAATATCATTAGGCCTTGCTTTCCCTTTGGAGGCACAGGCTGCCACAGCTCCTGAACAGCATTTACCCAGCGTCTTGCCAGAGCTTGCAGCTCCAAGAGGGGCTGCTTAGGAAAGCTCCAGGATACTCGAGTGTCCAGGTCTCAACTAAACATCAGTGGAGCTGGCTGTCTCTGGTTTTCAAATTCTCCCACTTGTAGTGCTCCAGCTGTACAGCTGGAGATGGTGTCCAGGTCACCAGTCCCCCCTGGCTGAGCACTCATAGACACACAAGTATGCAGTGGTGTTCTGACCCATCTCCAGGAGGATCTTGGCTTTGGCATGTACCAAGTGCTCTCTGGGGCCATATTTCAGTAATAACAGTAGAAGATTTGTATCCAAGGTAGGAGAGTAGCTCTAAGCCAGAAAACAATATTGCAGGACACGTTTTCCTGCATTTATTTCTCCCTATATAGCATTTCTTGGTTTTCATCAGCCCTTATGAAAACACGTTATAGCAGGAAGAAAATGAAACTACTATATGCATGTTAATGTGTCCCTGACAAACAAATCAGTGCTGCAATACAACATACTGGCAGCATATGCTCTCAGGCTTGTGGTAATGCATTAAATATTTTGAAAATTGAAAGTAATTTCAGGTAGCCTAGTATGGTCTAGAAACACTGAATATTACCAGTATCAATCACTAGCAAGCATTTTAAGTAAAAGCATGAAATTCAGGACTAAGCAGGGCCCCCCTTTGCCATGTAAAATCTAAAGCTCCATGCTATCTGGGCCAGATTTATAAGAGAAAGTAGACCCTTAATGAACCTAATCCTATTAACAGAGTTGTCAACTTAGGTTTGTCATCAGAAAGATGTTTTTAGCCATGAGACATTTGATCTATGGACAACTTTTTCATCTTTGGTGTATTCAGTGCATCACATACATACAAAACATTTTTTAAAACTATATAAATACAGACATTAATATTTTAATAATATTTTTTAAACTCACCAAACTCTCTTATCCACTTGCTGCCTTTTTCCTGAACTGGGATTCAGTAATCAATTAATTTCTGCAAGGTCTAAACACAGGGGCATGAGTTGATGGTGAGCTGTGGAAAAAAGGAGTCCCAAGGCAGATGTCAGGAGGGAGCAGTCCCCACTCACCAGCTCTGTGCTCCAAGCTGTGATCTCTGGATTCTCTGAGGGTGTTCCTGGGGAGGAAGGCTGCTGGTTCTAACATCTGGCTCCTTGTAGCTACTTGCAAGGTACTTGCAGCCCTTCAATGGCAAAAGGACGGTGTTGTTGCTGTATTGTTAATTAAAGTCCCACCTGCAGGTCAAGGCAAGGTGGACTCTGATTTTGTCTGCTACTGGTGCATTACAGATGATGAATCACAGGATAAGGTCTGGAGTCAGCTACCTAAGGATTTCTGCACATAAGCATAGGTAAATGTTATGGCAGGATAAGTTAGGCACAAGGAAAGCAGTACATCACACAAGGATGCTGGAAAAGAGTTTGGTTCCCTTGTGGATTAGTCTGTGAGCTTTGATCTTTTTGGTTTACAAGTAGACTTCATAAAAGCAGCGTTGAACCAGCATTTGGTCTTCTTTGCTCCTTAAGTTGCGCAGAAGACTTTAACATCATTGTTCAGAGGAACGAAAGTGCCATTAAACAAACAATCCCAAACTTTGATTGCTCTGCTCGCCTCGTGAAGGGCCGTTGTTTCCCTTCGAGGAAGCTTGACAAAACTTTTAGTGACAGAAGCTACCTCCCTGAGGCACATTGCTGTTCCTGTGGGCACGGACTGTGTCTCTCCCTGAGGGACATTGCTTTTCCTGCCCAGCAGACATGGAGCTGTCTAATGTTAAACTGTATCCTTTACCCGTGGGAGACAGAGAAGGAATTTCCCCTGTGATGGTCAGATGGTGACCATGTCCTGCTTGCGCTATCTTAATCCTTCTCCCTCTGTCATTCACCTTTTTTCTCATTTCTGTACACACTTCATGCTACAAAACAAAGTTGGTATGCTTGAACTGGACCCTTGTGCCTTAATTTGGGAAGAGGGCTTTACTGTCAAACTGTAACAAAGCAGGTATTTAGACAGTTTTCTGCTCACACCTACCTGTGTATTGTTGTGTATATAAAGAACTCTATTTCATCTATAGCAAAACAGATCTGGGACTGACTACATCAGAGGCATAATCAGGGTCAAAAAATATTACCATGCGCTCAGACTTTACCGCCGATGCTGTTGAATTGTCAGAATAATGTCTGACCCAGTTTTGGCCTGGGCACTCTCCCAAGCAGTTCCCACGGCCAGTTTGGGAGTTAGGACAGGCATTCCCAATGGCAGTTAGATGGGACCACCCTGTTTGGTAGGGCAACAGAGTTCAATAGCATCCCAGTGGGTTTTTCCAGGCCAGCTGGCCTTGGGGCAAAAGACCAGTGCCAGGCATATTTCATTTAGTAAAATAGATGTTGCTTCTGTGTTCACTTTTCCATTTCAAATCAAAGTAAACAAGAATCAAATGCTCAAATTTGAGAAGGAAGCGAAGAGACTGTATGTGCCTCATGTGCTTCTCTGCTTCTTGTTGAGCAGCCCCACCCTGCTGAAGCTTGTTTTAGGTCCATTAAAGCTAAATGCCAAGTGGGCAGAGGCAGGTGGCTTGGGCAGAATTATACTGCTTTAGACTATATCTCAGTATATTCTTTTTTGGTCAGAGAACACTTTGAAGCCCCAAATTGTTGCACATCACATCCCAGACTTCCATAGGGCAGTGGGCTTTGGTGCAAGAACATGCCAGACAATTGTTCACATTGCCAAAGATGTGTTCAGTGTTCAGTAGTGTTCAGTGATGATGCCTTAAATTGGAAATAATTCTAAAGGAAAGAATATGTGTGATTGTTTGATTAGGGGCACTTGTTCAGTAATTAACATTTTTTTATCATCCTCTACTGCTGCTGGCAAGGATTTCAAAAGGGCTCACTCCTCTGATAGCCATCAATTGCTGAATAAAAGCTTAAAAACATTTTTCCTGCTACACAATTAATAAAAAATACCTCTTCTGTTCAGGAGATTGTTTCTAGCTCCCACAGATCTGACTCCAGCAGCCCTAATCAAAAAGGTGAAGAGATGTCCTCACCCAATGTATCCACATAGCAGTAACAATCCTGCTAGAGCTCCCTACAGTTTCACAGGAGATCTGGGGGAAAATCAGATTAAAGGGAAGTACAGTCATTGCAAACAGAAAGTGTGGAAATATGGAACCATGAATAGTGGTTATGCAGCTGACCACCCCTAGCCTGCCTGTCCTTGCTGTGGCCTGCACCAACACAGACATTGCTTATATATGTCCTTGCATTCATTTGTCCTTTCATTCATGCAAAACCCAGACCCCTCACTCTAAAAAACACCTCCTGCTGATAGCATTGCTGCTTATTCATATCAGGCCTTTGCTGCTGTCATGGTTAATTTTGGAGATGTAATGAGGCATTAATGCTTATCTTTGATGTGTGAACTGTGTCGAAATATCCTGTTCTTCTGAGCTCTGGATCCATCAGAATCCACCAGAAAATGTGAACAAAATCACCATTGTTTGAAAAATTGACATAATCCCACTGATGGAGTGTTTCAGTGGGCAGGCAGGAAGCAAGTGTGTGTAGTGCTTGCTGCATCTCAACCCTTTTAATTGCTTAACCAGTTTCTTCTCCTGTCTCCTTTTGCTTTCTCAGACTCACAACCAACCTCCCTCCTCTCTTTTGTTGTCCAAGTCCTCCTATTACCCCACTTGCCAGCACTGCCACACTGATTATGTGCCAGGCAGCTCCTGCTCTTCATCACAACTCAGAGAGGCCAACCAAAGACCTAGACAGAGTTTAGACATGGTTTGGGAAGATGGGGGCCCTTTTTCTAGTGATTTGTTCTGAAGCTTAATGCATCTTTCTTCCAGAAGGCTTCAGTTTAGTGCTGATGCCTAAAACTCCCCCGCACCTACCCTGCCCAACAATCGAATACGGAAATGGTACCTCAATTCTTCTAAAGCTCTTGTTTCATTGACCAAAAGCTGACAGGCACAGCACAGCAGCCGATAGGCTCAGTAGTATCCTGCAGCATGGTTTTGGGAATAATATAGAATAATAATAAAATAATAATAATAATAAATATTATTAGTTATAATAATAAATAACTTGGAATGGAATTCCTGCACCATCAGCATAGGAAAGATTTCTAAAATAGCAAGTGACACTGAGGACTTCAGTTTTGACAATGCTGAAGCCCTTCAAAGGAATACAATTGGCATTGCCCGAAAAACCTTAGAACTTTCATGGAGGCTGATTGAGGCCCAGAATTCACAAGTTGCTGACAAAAAATTGACTGAAAAATCTGTACATGTTTCGGTTCTCCCTAAAAACCTAAAAAAAAGAACAAAACAAGAGGCTCACTGGTAGATCCTGGGAGAGCAGAAATACTCTCATCTGCTGGTTTTGTTTCCTGCTTTAGAGTGAATTGGATGAGAATCAAATACAGATGGCTGGAGATGATGTGGGATTGCCAGAAGACCTTCAGAAGATGGTGGCAGAAGATCAGGAGGAGGAAGAAGACAAGGACTCTATCCTGGGCCAGCTGCAGAACATCCAGAATATGGACATGGATGCCATCAAAGAGAAGGCGCAAGCCACCTTCACTGAGATGAAACAGGCAGCTGAGCAGAAATGTTCCATGATGTAGAAGAGCCACCACTGCCCAAAGGCTGTGACTTCAGTCTTGTGTTGCTGGGGATGCAGAGGGAGAGCAGGCAGAGGGAAGCACTTAGCTCTAGAGCATTCAGTGTAAATATAGAAAAGTGATGAGAAAGAGACTTAAAACCCTGAGGGGAGAGTAAAATTTTACCTGCTGGGACTGCCTAGAAGGAAGTTAGAATTGATCCTCAGTTTTGAGCATAACGTTTTCCCCCATGGAAAAAAATGGCTTTAAAACAATTAATATTGGGGAAAAAATGTGCCTTTTTCCATTTTTTCCACATGACTGAAATGCTATTAAATGTGTATGTTTGAACAAAATCGTACTTCTTATACATCACATAGAGGTAACCATTCATTTAATCCTGCTTTCAGAAATAAACATATATATTTCTTATAAGAACATGTCTGTTTCAAGCATCTCGAGGCAAACACAGTGCTCAGATATTGACATTTGCTGCAAAACCTTGATTTTTAAAATCCTCTCTGTATTTAGTGTAGCAAAAGGCAAAAAGTGAAGCATGTAACTCAACAGCTTGGGCCAAAAATGTTGTCATTGTTGTGGGAAAGTAAGGCTTGGTGGCTCTCAGTGAGCTCTGCTCTGGAGCAATGCAGGCTTCTCCAGTCTGCTTTCATTCCCCAGCCCCTCAAAGACACTTCAAACAGCAAGGGACAGCAGTGACTCTCTGCTGGTCTGCTCTGTGTGCCAAATTCTGGGGCTGGGGGTACCGGCACAGGGCTAAAAGCAGATCCCCACACTGACTCTGGGAGCTGTTTCCATCGAAGGCTAAACATGGAAGGTTATGCCAGGGTGGGGCACCTAAACCTGAGGAAAGGCTTAGCTGTCACTAATGTTAAATCTGCCTGTGCCTATGGGACATGCAGGCTGCTACTCCCAAGGCATTCTAGAAAATGAATGGCTTTGTAAGTTCTCCAGGAGCCAGCCTGGAAATTAAATTTGGAAATTAATACATGTAGCACCTTCCTACAGGTTTATAAGTCTCTTTCTCTCTCTCTCTTTTTCTGTCTCTAGCCAATCAAGTAAAAATAATAATTTTAAATTTACAAATTCCCAAGTACTATTTACCTCCTTTCTTTCTCTTTTCCTTCTTTCCTTGCTTGCTTCCTTCCTCTTCTCTTTGTCTTTTCTCCCTCCCCTCCCCTCCCCTTGCTTGAAAACCTGTTATCCATTTTCCTCCTAATTGTAACATTAAGAAAATATGCTTTCTCTTTTCTTCCTCATTTCCTTCTTACCTAGGAAACACAGAGTTTACAAGTTCTGACCTTCCTTGCTCTTTCCAGAGGATGTCCTAGTGCATTAAATGGCTCTCATCCAACAAATAATTTCTTTAGTGGACAGAACCTATCTTCAGCAGGTCCCTCAAGCATCAGAGCTATTTTGCCTAAAACCACCAAGACTTCTGATCTGATTTCTTCCTCTTGGGATTCTGCTCTCACAGAATCTAATTATCTATGTGGAAAGACAAGTGGGGTCTTTTAGGAGGTCTTTATGTAAAGTAGATAAAATAGTCACCAGCTCAGCTCAACCAGCCTGAGGTTTCTGAGGCTCAATGCATTTCCCTCTGCATTGGTATAAATCTGGGTGGTGTCTCCACACTGTTGTGTTGCTTTACAGACTGAATTGTCCTATCTATAAAACACCAAAATAAACAAGCCTAAGGGTTTTGACCTTTGAATTAAAATGTGCATGGGGCATCCCAAAAATCTTACTGAAAACATCTGGTGCTTTAAAGGATCTAATTAAATTTGTCAGCAGATATAGGATCAGCATTTTCACAGTTTAAAGGGTCAGAGAAGAAAGTACAGTCAGAATCACCAAACAAACGAATAATGAGATTCCAAAAAAAGTGTCAGGGCTGGCAGAGACAAGCGGGACTGGGAGGGGGCTTGGGACTGGCACAGTATGGGCGCCCAGCCCCACTGAAGTGCTGCTGGTACAGGAGTGAGCTGCCTTAGGCAGCACTGTTAGACCAGAGCTCCCACATTTAGTCCGGAATGGCAGGGCCAGGGCAGGGGTGGGGGGTGAATCTGCGCTGCTCGCAGCAGGAGCCTGATCTCCAGCTCGCTGGAGGTGGCTGCCCACTCCTGGCAGCACCTGCAGGGCTCATCCCTCCAGCTTCAGTTCCAGCTTCAGCCGCTAGGCACAGGCCTGGGGAGGCGCATGAGTACATGTAGGAGGTGGTGAGGCCACCCCATGTACATGCAGCTCTTGAGGTGCTCAGCCTTGGGACAGGTCACAGGGCAGCCACTACATGTGCTGGTGTGCGGGTCTGGGAACGTTTGTGTCCATATCTGTGCACAAATGCACGTGTACGCGTGTGCATGCAGCTATGCACGTGTGAGAACGGACAGGGACATGTCTGTGTGTCCGTGTGTCTTTGTCAGGAGCAGATTAAAGGGTTAGGTCACATGGCAGCTACTGCTGGACCGACCCTACCTGGGATTTGGGTTCTTAGAGTTAATAGGATCGCTGGAGCTCAAGGCCGTCATCCCATCAAGATAAATGTCTCTAGTGCCCACTCTTAAGCAATCCGAATTCAATTAGGCTAATTGGAAAACAAGTAAAGAAGGATTGTGTTAATATAGCCTTATAGCATGAACCTCCCCTCCCTCCCTATGAGCATGGCAGCACAAATGCCATGGTGCTCCCACCAGAAAGGGCTGCCTGGCTCCCAGAGCCTATTCCACACCCACAGCCTGGACAGACAGCAGGACATGATCTCTGTGCAACTCCTGGGTGCCAGTCAGGACTCTGGGAGGTGAGAAAACACAGCTGATTCTCCTGGGCAGATCAAGCAAAGTCTCAGCAGAAAAACAATGAAAGTGTGAGCGATACAGTGACAGGAGGAGACAGCTTCCTCACGCATTATGCTTTCAAGAAGGTTCTGAAACTGCGTCCTTAGGAATTTTTGGGGAGGAAAATTTCCTTTTTTTGGGTTGTTTTTAACAATCTGCTGGATGATACAGCGGATGATACAGAGCATGCAAACTGCAGGAGGGTACTCTAGGTGAATATTTCCTCCTTTTCCTTGCTTCCCTCCTGTTGATTTGCAGTCTAACCTTGGAAGCCCCATTTATCTTTCAGGGAGGTCCCCCCTGCTGCACATCTTTCGTCTGGAGAGTGATGTCTCTCCTGTGTGACTTCAGCTTCAAATCTCTGCTCTGCAACACAGTAATTATTTCACTTGGACATAAAAAAAAATGCAGGAGAAAAGGAAGGAGGAACCTGTGGCATTTTATGGTGCTGATTTCATTGCATGAAACCACATCCCATACATATGTCTCAACAGTGACTACATGATGAAAATTACTTCTCTTTAGTCTTCACTGTACATGTGGAAGGAGGTACAGCAGACAGGTGCACTTTATGGATGGTCCGTCTTGAGAACTTCTGTTACTTTCCAAGCATAACTTCAGCAGAAATTTTAACAATGCATTGCAAAAAAAAAAGGTGATGAAACAGGGATATCCCTTGGAAAGGCAAGTAACAACCACTGCCTGTTTCATCCCCTAAGGAATACTCTCAAATTTTATTCTGGTTGCCTCCACAAGTTCCCAAAGGTCAGTGGTCTTTGCAAAGCTGGGAGGTACCACAGGATCAGTTTCTGAGGCTTCATGCTAATATGATACAAATCCCAGAGGGCTGCAAGCGATTCAACTGACAGCCAGGACATCAGACCCAAAGGGAAAAGTTCAGTTACCATTCTTTGCCTATCTAAACCCTCTGGGCAACCAGAGGAACCATTTAGACTTCTTCCCTCCCTGGAGCACTGTAATGCCTCATGCATGTCACACAGTCTGTGCCTGAAGCATGGCAAGAAAGAAAAGACAGATCTAGAGCTGGAAGAGTCAGAGTTCTCTCTGCTCTGCTACACGGTTAGGGGTTTTTTTTCAGGTATTTTTTCAAATTGGGATCAAGGGAGTAGATTCCTCTTTCAACAATTCCACTCACCTGCAAGAAGGATGCTACAGTGACAAATGTAGCTCCACATGGAAAACACAAGTGGCATATTCTACTGCTGAGCAAAGAGGAGCCTTCTCTGTCAGAGAGGAAGGTCTCTTGTGTCCTGTGTGGGATTCAAGCACCGTGCTCCAGGGCTGGAAAGCTTTTTTCCTGCCTTCATATTGTGATTAACAGCAAAAAACCCGAGTATTGACTCTGTAACTGACAACTTTGACAGGTACTCCAAAAGCAGCATCTGTGCCAGGATCCAATGCGCTTTATGGCACTGACTAAAGGGTTTTTGCTCCTCCATCTCACATCCCTATCTTTCTTAACTATAACAAGCAAAACCGATTCCTAATTTTGCCCAGGACTTCTGGAGGGACAGGTGTGTTTTGTGCTGATTTTGAGTGCTGTAAACCCCCAGCTTCAAATTAGAAGAAATTAGGGACATTGCACAGTTCATTCATCTTCACTAATAGAGTTCCTGGGAAACACACATGTAGATTAAAGGAACACAATGGCCCCTCGCTGATTGCTTTGAGTACCCTCCAATGTCCCTACAATGGTATTGACTGGCTCTTTATAGTGTCCACAAAAGCCACACTAACCTTTTCTTGTCTCTTCTGTTGGCCTCTTCCCTCTGTGCAAACGGAGGTCTGAGTTCTTTCGGCCTCAAACCAACCCCCAAGCAGTCAGTGATGAACTGAGGCAAACCTCACCTGAAGTTAGGAAAAGCCGTGCACTCCTAAAAGAAATCTACTTTGGGACATCAGAACACAAACTTGCAAAAGATGTGGACACTGGCAGAAGCAAGCACTGGCAATCTTTGAAGTGATTCCTCTGAAAAAATCTACATGATATGGAGCCTGTTGGGGCAGATGGGGAATGAAAATGCAGATTTATTGAGAGACGTCATACTTATTAGACTAGCTAATATATCTGGAAGAACAAGCAGTAGCAGTGGTGTTTTTCTTCCACATTCACTCTCCTCAGGCTTCAAATGGAAGCATCCTAAAGCTAAGTGTAGACTGAAAATCACTCTGGATGTTACTGCGTTTGTCACATAAACAAGCTGGGACAAAAGGTAGCTGGTGCCTCAGAGGAACTGGGAAGTGCTGGTGTGAAAATGAGAGAAAGGCAAAAGAAGGGAAAAGATCAATGCGGGATACGTGATGCGGTTATCTGGTTGGTTCTGTGGAAGGTCCACGTCTTCCACCAAGCCAAGTACAAAGAGAAATGTGTGGGATTTGGCTCCCTGCCTCACCTCCAAAAACACTCTGCGCATCCCCCATGAAGCTATGTTCTGCCTGCTACCGCCGCCAGCCCCACTCGCATCGTGGAGTACAGGGTCACCGAATCAGCTCTTCTCACAGGCTCTGTCCTATAGCAGCACGCTTGAAAACTTCCTCGCTAATATTGCTTAGACCTTCCTCGGGTTTGTGAAGTCTAAAAGGCTGAGCCCACCTCCTGCGTCTCTCCTGCCCGGAAGCACCTGGTCTGTGAAATGCCTTTGGAGGCAATCGGGCGCAGGGCGAGTGTCCCGCAGAACACCGGCGCAGCGGCGTTTACCCCGGAGCCTCTGAGTCGGGCCGGGGCCGCGGATCGTCCCGCAGGGCAGCTTTCGAGCGGCCGCCGTGAAACCGGCGCACCTACAAACCGTCCGGGAGGGATCTGGGCTGAGGCCGTCGGACAAGAGAAACGCGGCGAGGCTCTGAGAGCCGCCGAACTGCGCGGGGCCGTGCCGAGGACCAGCTGTCCTCCGGCCCGGCACCTCCGGGCTCCCGCCCCTTCCCGTCCCGTTCGCCGAGTCCCCTTTACCGCGCCCCCGGCAGCGGCTGCCGCGGCTCCCGCCGTCCCGGCTCTGTCCCCCCGTGCCCGGCGCGCCTCTCGCCGCCCGTCCCACCGCGGTTTCCGACAGCGCTGCCCCTGGCCCGGGGCTCCGACCGCGGCGCTCGCCCCGGGCCGGCCCCCGGCTGCAGAGGGGGCCGCCCCGCTCCGCCTCGGGGGCCCCGGATGGCATCGCCCGGCGCCGTCTGGGGCTGGGACTGGGGCCGGGGCCGGCGGGGAGGGGCGGGGCGGCCGGCGGGGGCCGGGGGATGCCCTGCCTCCCCCTCCGTGCCGAAGAGGTGCGGGGGCCTCGCCTTCCCTCTCGCTTACCGCCCCCTGGCACTCCTCCCCCGCCCCAAGGAGGCCAGCCCGCCCGGCGACACGGTGCCAGACTTGCCCGCGCCGCCCTGAGGCCGGGTAAGACCGCAGCGGCGCGGCGGAGCCCCGGGCCGGCAGCCTCATGCACCCGCCCGGCGCCCCGCTCGCCATGGCCGAGGGCGCCTTCTCGCTGGCCGCCCCGGCGGCGCGGAGCCCCGGCGGAAACCCGTCGAGGCTTCACAGCATCGAGGCTATCCTGGGGTTCACCAAGGAAGACGGGCTGCTGGGCGCCTTCCCGCCCGACGGCAGCGCCAAGGAGGCGGACCGGCGGGGGCCCCGGCACTGCCTGCCCAAGATGCCCGGAGAGCAGCCGCCGGCCGAGCCCCAGGGCCGCGCTGACCGCTTCCAAGGTGAGCGCTGTGGACGAACGCCGGGTGCCGGGGGGCGGACGGGAGGGCGCCGCTCCCCCGCGCCCCCGGGCAAACCCCGCGGGAAGATCCCGCCGGTGACCCCCCGTCTTCCCCTCGCAGAGCCGTACTGTCCCGGCAGCGCCAGCCCCGAGTTGCCCGCTGGCAGCAGCGGCGAGGGGAAGCCGTCGGAAGAGGAACAGCCCAAGAAGAAACACCGGCGAAACCGCACCACCTTCACCACGTACCAGCTTCACGAGTTAGAGCGTGCCTTTGAGAAGTCCCACTACCCCGACGTGTACAGCCGCGAGGAGCTGGCCATGAAGGTCAATCTGCCCGAAGTCCGCGTCCAGGTAACGCCCGGCCCGGCCCGGCCCCCCGCGACGGCCCGGCCCGACGCGCCTGGGCGCAGCCCCGCGGTCCCGGCGGCCGGAGCAGCCCGGGTGCGGCGCGCGGGCCCGTGACCGCAGCACGGCTCCGGCCGCGCTCGGGACCCGCCGGAGCGCTGGGCAGGGCTGCCGCACAGCCGCGAGCCGGCCCGGCCGGCGGGACAGCGCGGGGCTCGGGGCAGAGCTGCGTCCGGCAGCCGCGCCGTGGGTGCTGCTGCCGCCCTTTGAGCGGCTTGTCCCGGCCCGAGGCCGCTGCGTCTCCTGTGTGCCAGGGTAGTGGCGGGTGGATGGGCGGGCCAGCTCCACTGCGGGACTGCTTTCCACCGAGTGCAGGGCTGTGGGTCATGGAAGAACGCCCGAGCCACCCAAATTCCCTTTTGCCCCAGCTCGGCAAGGCGTGTTTCCCTCACTCTGTTTTGTATGCCCCGCTGCAGCCAGAGGTGAGCCTCTTTCCCCTGCCTGGGGCCTGGCTGATACAGCTCTGCTTGCAGGTTTGGTTTCAGAACAGAAGGGCTAAGTGGAGGCGGCAGGAGAAATTGGAGGTGACCTCCATGAAGCTGCAGGACTCGCCCATCCTCTCATTCAACCGCTCGCCGCAGGCAGCACCCATGGGTCCTCTGAGCAGCAGCCTGCCCCTGGAGACGTGGCTCAGCCCGCCGGTGCCCAGCAGCACGGCCCTGCAGACCCTGCCTGGCTTCGTGGCCTCACCGCAGAGCCTGCCCGGCAGCTACACGCCACCGCCCTTCCTGAACTCTCCAGCGGTGAGCCACGCGCTGCAGCCCCTGGGGGCCATGGGGCCGCCGCCGCCTTATCAGTGTGGGGCCACCTTTGTGGACAAGTTCCCTTTGGATGAGGCAGACCCACGCAACACCAGCATTGCCGCCCTGCGGCTGAAGGCCAAGGAGCACATCCAGTCCATCGGCAAGCCCTGGCAGACAATCTGAACTCCCTCTAAGCGCCTGGGAGAAAGCCATGGGGAAGGCGCATCCCAGAACGTCTGAGGGACACCTTTACCCTGCCTTGGCTGCCACGGATGGATGGCCAGGCACAGGAGGGCTGTCCCTTACACTCGCCTTTCCCCTACGCCTTGACTTGCTTTTGTATTTTGTGGTCCTTTTAATTCCCTTTTCCACAACCCCTGAAGAGTTAGGGGCCTGATCATAGCTTAGGAAAAACAGTCTCTTTTGCTCTCCCCCCTTGGCTGGATGCTTTAGTTGCAATAAAAGCTACAGTAGGGCAAAGAGCTATGTAAGGTGGCTGGGAGCTCAGGACTGCTGTACCAGGGGAGGGGGTTCTACTTTTACACCATTAAATGGTACCATCTGCATGGAGGCTGTGTATCATGTTTCTGAACCCAAATGGGCATCTTGGGCTGGAGCCTCTGCTCCGTGTGATGTATGGAGGGGTGGGAAATGCCTGGCTGTGGGCCCTTCTCTGTCTTCCATCACAGAACCCTGCCCAAGATGGCTGTGGCATTGGGGCCTGCATCCCCGTGGTGGAGAGTGTGCCCAGGTGGGAGTGGGCACAGGGGGGCTTAGAGCCCTTGCAGTCCTTGGGCCAGGTACACTACTCCCCCATTGCCCTTGTGGAGCAGTGCCAGGCTCAGGTGGGCTCTGCAGGCCTGAGCCAGTGACAGTCCCTGCCTCTGCAAAGGGGAACAGCAGGACCCCCAGGGCTCCTACCCCCTGCAGCCCAGCTGCCCACAGGGACAGACAGACGGTCTCAGGTTGGGCACTGACACCCGGCTGGGGCCTGGCAGGCCCATCCTGCCCGCTCTGGCTGCCCAGGACAGCCCCTGGAGGCTGGCACAGAGCTGGGCTGTGCTTGCTCCCCTGCCCACCCAGTGCCCATCGCCAGGCTGCCCGAACTAAAACTGCGGCATCTTTATTTTTCATTATCTCCGTTACTGCCTGTAATGGGGCTGAGAAGCTGTAATGAAACACCCCTTCTCCTCTGCTGGGCATGGGGTGCTCTACACACTCGGGAGGTTGTGGCAATTAATGTTTCTCATTAGGGAAGAGAGAAGGATGCACAAGTGCCCTCATTGTGTCCCAGGGATGATTCAATGCAGACTGGGAGACCTCTCCTTTCACCATTTCCCACTCGTTGTGGCCAGACAAAGGCTGGCGTCTAATTATATTTTCACAATCTGTGCGTATCTTTTAAGAGTCCAGTCAGAAACAAGTATGTCAGCCTTGTTCAGCTTCACTTCAGAGAGCTTTTTAACCTCAGACAGCAGTTTCTAAACATCCCTTCATAGCTTTCTCCACAGCAGCCCCCATCTATTGTATAGAGAGCTTCTTTTACAGATAATAGGAATCCCTCTTGTTTTCAAATGCCTTTTCCTCTGTCCCCAGCCTCCCTGCAGATCCAACCTGCCTCTCTGGAGCAGAGCACTCACTGTTTAGGACCCCCAGCTTCCCTCCCCTGAGCTGTGCTGGTCCAGGGCACGCAGGGAAGCCAAGTGGTTCCCCCTCAGTTTGGGGGGAATGAAGCCCTCCTGGGGGAGACTATCCTGCTGGGCTCTGGACTTGACAGTTCTACTGTGTGTGCATTTGTGGTGGTGCCTACCCTTCCCAGCACACGTCTCTTTGCTTCCTTGGCAGAGAGAGGAAGTGCTGCCAGGAAAAGAACTGCCATTGCTGTCAGGACAAGGGAGGTATTTTGCTAACTTCTAGTAAAGACACCTGAAGGAGAACAAAAATCGGATTGCTTCAGTTTTTAGGTTTCTTAGTGGTCCTTTCACAGGTAAGCTTTGCTTGCATCACCAGTTGCAAGAAGACAGGGCATTTTTGGTGGCTGCAAGAGAAGGATTTCTCTTGGTGTGCTCGAGAAGTGCCTGCATAGCCTGGTTTGTGTCAGCAAGAGACACACACTAATGAGTGACTGCACAGGCTCTGCACACTCTTCCTTCTCAGGGCAGGAACAATCTCACTTGTCATTACTTGGCTACAGTCCAGCTGTGGCTCTGAAGCTGGAAACCCTCCTGCAGGTAAGCACATTAAATTGCTGCCCTAAAGTTCTCACCTGTCCTTATTGCTCATGGTTAATAAGCAACTCCCCAAGATTTCAACAGTGCTTTCCCATATTTTGGCACTACTACCCTCCCTTTCTCTTACCTACAGTTCTTCTGTATCCTGTAAAGCCGTTGGAAAGAAGCCCTCTAATTCCTGATCAGCTGTCAGCAGCACTGATGCTTGGTTACTTGAGATAGTCAAAGACTGGCAGTAGATAAAACCACAATGACAGGGCAGCAGAAGGAGCAGCTGAAGATACCTGCTCACTTTTAATAAGGTCCTGACCCGGCACCTGCAAACAAATAAAGATTATGGTGAGATACGGTGGTTGTTCTTTTATTGGCATATTAAACAGGTCTTTCTTACACCTTGTACAGGTGAACCCTGTAAGTGGATCGACTTTGTGCAGTCATGTCCTTCAAGGAAAGCTGTGAGTTTATTGCTAAAAATGAATACTTTACCAGCTACACATAAGTGGGCAAATAAAGAGACAGAGGCATTTGCAAACACATATTTCTTCTAGCCTGTCTAGTTTTCTGTGTTCCTACACTTTCTTTCAAATTTTCCCATTCCATTTTAAAAGCTCATTTGTTCATTTTGTTGTAAATATCTTCTCCTCCTTAATTGGGTGCTGAGTCTAATAATCCTGCCTCGGCTTGTTAACTGTACAATACCAGTCAGAGTTAATGACCCATTAGCGATTAATTCCTTAAACAGCATCTAATTGCTCACTGTAAAACCTTTTCTTAAAACTGGATTAAATCATCTAGATCCTTAACCACTTCTTTACTCTAACTTTGCTAAGGCTATTATCATGGCCTTCTGAGTGGTCTGTTTCTTCTTTTGCTTAAACTGTATTAGCAACATAGTATTTTTAGTGTCCATACTTGACTTCTTTTCAACACCTGAAGTTGGAATAAGGAAGAATAATACAGAAAAAAGACCGCCAGAGAATGAGTAATTATGAGGAAAATGCCATGATGGAATTTGTTCTCAAGAATGTATTCTGGTCTCCCTTCCCTCTTTGTATCCCTGCTCAAAATCCTATAGGTATTCAAGAAAACTAGCGGATACCTGAGCTCTTTAATTTTGACTTGAGGTTCAGTTCGTTGGCTTGCCGGTGGAGCAGGACTGTCTCTGCGTGCAGGAGGGACCCTGAGTCTCTGCTGGATGGCTCGGAAGCTGCCATTCCCTCCGGAGCAGCAGGCTGGCTGTTGTGTGTGCTACTGACATGGTAGCTCACAGCGCCTGTGACATGAGAACACACGTTGCTCAGCCATAGTTTGAATTTTTGTTTCTAGCTGCTGGCGTTGAGGGCAATACTGTTCCCTTCCTCTGCATAGAAAGTTGAACGATCTTGTTTCCATCTGCCCTGGCTACATCTGACAGGCATTTTAATTATGGACATTCAGTTTCTTACTACTGCAACATCTCAAGTAGCTGCTCAAAGCTCCTGGTTACATCTTTCCTCATCTCTAGGGACGTTCTATGAACAGGCATTAATTCAAGTGGGTTTCCTTCAGCTACAGTGTTTTAGCTTCTCTCTTCTATGCAGTCAGCCGTCCTCCTTTGGCGCTGCTATAAACCTTGGGAGTTCCTTCAGTAATTTGTCAGACACAGTGTACCCACCCGCAAAGTGCTAGCATTGGAGAAAATAGTGGAACAAAACAAAAACAAAAACCCCAAACAAACAATGAAACAAAAACCCCCAAACAAACAAAAACCCAAACCCCCAAACAAACAAACAACACCCCCACAAAACAAAACCAAACAAAAGTAAACCAAACAAAAAACCAACCGACCAACCAAAAAAACCAAACCAAAACAAACCAAAACAAACCAAACCAAACCAAAACAAAACAAAACAAAACAAAAAAACAAAAACAAAAAAAAAAAAAAAGTGAAACCAAAAGCTCGTTAGACCAGGACGCTGACATTACCCAGTCTCTCTAGTAGAATTAATACTGTGTTTCCTCTCTGAGCATCTCAGTGTTCTGCCAAGGCATTATGTCAAAACTGGCTGACATTTGGCAGCCATCCCTGTGTCATATGACATTTCTGCCCCGTAAAGATTGGGATTGCGGAGCCGGGCGCTGTGGTGCGACTGAGATACGGCAAACAGCCGCAGCCACGGGGCTCACCTGGCACCGGAGCGCACCGGGACACTCTACAAGGCCGAGGCACAGCCGGTCCCGGGCTCCCCAGAGCTCTCCCCTCACGGCTGGGCCGCCTCAGCCGGTCCCGGGCTCACCGGAGCGCTCCCCTCACGGCCGGGGCACAGCC
Source organism: Calcarius lapponicus (assembly GCA_039654755.1). NCBI lineage: Eukaryota > Metazoa > Chordata > Aves > Passeriformes > Fringillidae > Calcarius > Calcarius lapponicus. Next base: position 7,171,375 of record CM077481.1, read on the forward strand.
GGTCCCGGGGTCGCCGGAGCGCTCCCCTCACGGCCGGGGCACAGCCGGTCCCGGGGTCACCGGAGCGCTCCCCTCACGGCCGGGGCACAGCCGGTCCCGGGCTCCCCGGAGCGCTCCCCTCACGGCCGAGGCACAGCCGGTCCCGGGCTCCTCGGAGCGCTCCCCTCACGGCTGGGCCGCCTCAGCCGGTCCCGGGGTCACCGGAGCGCTCCCCTCACGGCCGGGGCACAGCCGGTCCCGGGCTCCCCGGAGCGCTCCCCTCACGGCCGGGGCACAGCCGGTCCCGGGGTCGCCGGAGCGCTCCCCTCACGGCTGGGCCGCCTCAGCCGGTCCCGGGCTCCCCGGAGCGCTCCCCTCACGGCCGAGGCACAGCCGGTCCCGGGCTCCTCGGAGCGCTCCCCTCACGGCTGGGCCGCCTCAGCCGGTCCCGGGCTCCCCGGAGCGCTCCCCTCACGGCCGGGGCACAGCCGGTCCCGGGGTCGCCGGAGCGCTCCCCTCACGGCTGGGCCGCCTCAGCCGGTCCCGGGCTCCCCGGAGCGCTCCCCTCACGGCCGAGGCACAGCCGGTCCCGGGGTCCTCGGAGCGCTCCCCTCACGGCTGGGCCGCCTCAGCCGGTCCCGGGGTCACCGGAGCGCTCCCCTCACGGCCGAGGCACAGCCGGTCCCGGGCTCCCCGGAGCGCTCCCCTCACGGCTGGGCCGCCTCAGCCGGTCCCGGGCTCACCGGAGCGCTCCCCTCACGGCCGAGGCACAGCCGGTCCCGGGCACGGCGGAGCGCTCCCCTCACGGCCGGGCTGCCTCAGCCAGTCCCGGGCACGGCGGAGCGCTCCCCTCACGGCCGGGCCGAGGGCGCCGCCTGGTGGACGCGGCGGGAGCAGGCGGTCGGCCCCATCCCGGGCCGGGTTCCGCCCCCGGGCACGGCGGAGCCGCCCCAGCGGGCCGGGGCCGCGGGCACAGCGTCACCACCCGGGCACACACCGGGTACGGGGGCTCCCGGCAGAGCGGCTCAAAGTACAACACGCGCGCTGTCCCGGGGAAGGCAGTGGCCTTTGCTACTGGCTTTTACACAGCGAATTTCGCTGCTTAACTCAAATAAAAGCATAAAATCCGCCTTTTTTCTTGGTACTGTTTATTGCGAATGTTGCAATGTCATGTAGTTTCAAACTAAGAGATGAAATGATTCGATAGATAAGTAATATAATTAATTGGAAGACCCTTCCGTGACAATTATATATATCAAAGCCATTCAAATGAGAAAATGCAACCTTGAAAATGAAGTAGAGGATTTAGTCCTTGCTGAACCATACAAGAATATGTGTATTTAAGTACTTTACACAAAGGAATTCTTGTGTACAGAAAAGTGACCGTGTTGATTATCTGATACAATCAAGTGCTTGTGAAATATAGTCTCTTACAGAAAGTATTAAATTTCTTCATGATTTAGTGATCTTCTTTCAGCTTGGAGTGCTCTCTTTCATATTCACAACTTGAAGCAGATAGTCCATCATCTAAAAAAAAGAAAAATATATTATTTATAGACTAGTCCTGGAAAAAGTAATTCACTAAGATAATAAACCTTCTATAAGTTAATAAACCTAATAGATAACTGCTCTGTGCATTCACATAACAAACATATTCCTAATAATCTTTCTGAAACAGACCCCATTTGTCTTGGTTAGTGTAATAACCAACTGCCAAAGTAGGAGGAAAGTCATTCTCCCAGATAATTCTGTGTGCCATCTCATTTATATCCTGCCTCATTAGCGTGAAAAAGCCAACTAATAGAAACAATTTAAAGTTTATTTTCCAAGTTACTTTTGCACTTAGTCCAACTTGCAGGAGAGATTTGCCTCCCCTTTAACTACATTAACTGTAATTTATTCACAGAATAAAGAGCAAGCACGGTATTTACTGAAAATAAAATAACACAGGTGCACCACCCTAAGCCAAACCCCAAGAAGTATTGGGCTCACCTCTTCCATTTTTTGACTATTTGTGTGTTACAGCTATTTCTCTCCTCTGAGTGAGTCCTTTAGAATTAGGATATAGAAATAGAATTCTTTTATTCTCAAGAAATGTGCAGCCCAGAGTGAGCATCAGTGGTGATGCACTGGATGATTTGGGCTAATAAGAGAGACCCTGAGTTGAGTAACCTGAGGTACTCATCTGTGTTTACTTCTAGCTTTGGGGCTTCCTGATCTTAAATTTAAAATTCAAGTTTTAAATTAAATCAGCTAAATTTGAAAGCATCCATGAAATGAAGTTCTTGGAGTCAGTTTGTTCCCAGCACAGGCGGTCTTTGCCGTGCGCAGCAGGTGGAGCGCAGGGCTGCAGGCAGGGCGGGCTCCTTGCGGCTGGCATCTCACATGGTCAGTGCAGGGGAACTGCAGCCCTCGGTGGGCACGTGCCCCTGGGACAGCCATTCCAGAAGCTGGCAGCAGGGCTCATTATTTACCTCCTTTGGTCACATTTAGTGTCTCAGTCCAACAGACCACTGCACAGGGAACAGTAACCCACTGCAAATCTGCTGTCTGGTTCCTCCTAGAAAAAGTTTCTGTTCCAAACTCACATGAAATATGCCTGGAAAAGTATTTCATGCCAAGGACAAATTTTCTGGACGTGCTGTGCCATCATCCTCAGCTTCCTGTACCTGGTACTCCTCTCCTGTGCTTGGACACCTTCCACAGCTGTGGTACAGCAGCACCTTACCCCAAGGTGTTATCTAACCAAAGTCTGTGCACATGAAACCCCTCACAGCCTGACAAATCTACACAATCAACCCCCAAAGGCCAGTTATGCATTTGTACCACTATGCACACTACAGGGAATATCCCATTCCCTATATCAGAGTTCCAACTTTATAAATAAGGCCTCTTTTGTTCAAAATAACTTTAAAATGAAAAATAATTTTCATTATTTAAATGTTTAGGAAACTATCGCAACCCTCAAAAGAGTAAAGCATATTCCTTTTGATCTTCATGTTTTCTTAATCTAGAAGGAAGATCTCAGAAGTACCTTAAATTTCAGGTGCTTTCTTGAAGCCAAGAGGAAAACAGGACATCATATCCTGTCTAGGCTGTGTATCGTCAGATGTTCGTGTGCAACAGCATGAAAGTACAGCTACAGCTCCTTTCATTAGATTTTACTTCAGGGTGGAGACAAAGAAACTGTTGAATGATGGGCATCAAAGGTTCAATGGCCAAATGAGGTTCTGCAAGCTGTCCTCTATCTTAGCCACAGGAAAAACATGAGCTTTTTTTAAATAATCCTTGCATAAATCTGGATGCTTAAGGCAATAACCTCATTACTCCATAAGGATGTCCGATGTCTGAGCACAGAAATGCGGATGTTAATTTACGGTGAAAGTACACACATATGGGTATGATTCAACTTACCGGAGGCAACTTCCAGCCCTCCTAAGTAGGATTTATTGACAGATACTTTTAGAAGTCAGAACATTTCCCTCTTTACATTAAATAATGGAATTTGTTCATTTAATTTGATTGCAAAGCTGCACACTGCAGAACTGAATAGATGGAATAAATAGTTTTCTTTTAGATAGTATTAATAATCAGTTACTATAATGCATCACTATCACAAAGCTACAGCCAAAAAGAAACCTATGGGCAGCATTCATATCACTGTGTGAGAGACTTAAATCATAGCTCTGTTTAAAGGGTGAATTTTTGCCCACATTCAAATAAAAGCCTAAGTACTCACTGATTTGATTGCACCAGGATTTCAGGAGGGAAACAAGGCTGAAGTTAGCCCAGGAATATTAATGACATCATATTGCAGTAGAATACGGGAAGGAAAAATTCTTCCCATTGATGTCTTTAAGAGGATGTATTAATCTTTTTATTCTATTTCATTATAACCCAAAAGAATTCTGAAGCATTATTACCATGACTGTATCTGAGGTATTATAAGGAAAGGAATTTTCTTGTGGATCCTGTGATTTACATTAGACCCAAACTACTTTCTGTAAAACCTCACTGTTATCCTTCCCAGTGTATTTTACAGCATTTCCCAAAATAATAGGGATTAATCTGTTCCAAAACATTGTTGTCTTGTGCAACAGCACTAGGAAGAACATCAGCTTGAGGGATGAGGAGAGGCAGCTTATCAGTAACCCCAGACTCCTTTAGCAAACCCAGGAATGACCACAGCAATAGCCAGCCCCATGGGCTGGGGAAAAGGCAAAGGAAACAGGGACAAAACTGGGACCAGAAAAAATTCTGCAGCCCTGTGGCTTTACTTAGCTCAAGGCAGAACATCCTGAATGCGGGGCGGTCAGTGTGATGTGGTTCCTCCTGCCCTCACACTTATTTTTCACACCAGCTTGGCTTTGCTGGGCAATATGTGCTGCTGATGTGAGAAGAGAAGAAGAAAGAGAAGAGAAGAGAAGAGAAGAGAAGAGAAGAGAAGAGAAGAGAAGAGAAGAGAAGAGAAGAGAAGGAAGAGAAGAGAAGAGAAGAGAAGAAAGAAGAGAAGAGAAGAGAAGAGAAGAGAAGAGAAGAGAAAAGAGAAGGGCCCAGCCGAGCAGCTTGAAGGGAACCCAGGCACTAAAGTCTGCTGAATGCATGCCGTGTTTATGCCCACTAGCAAATGAAGTCACCAAAAATACAACCGGTGAGTGACAATCTGCAATCAAAAGAAGAGTCTTATTGTACTGAATGTCTAATACATGAGATGTGTTTCTGCTGCTTTTCTGAACAATCCACCAGTTAGAGGAAGCTGATATGATACTGTAAACCAAAAACTGAAAACATGGAGCATCTTTACAGGCTTTATCTTACTTACATGTTTCCAACTGCTATTGTCATCTGTCTCCCAGGTGTTCCTGGTATACCAGGGGAGCCCTCCTTTTGAAAAGTGACCACTTTTATTTTCATTCCTTTCCAGCAGCCTTAGCAAATATTTTGAGATTTCTTCCCACTGCAGATACTCTTCCAGCTGCTTGATATTTTCAGGTAATGCTGAAAATGGTGTCTTGTTTTCTTCTTCAAAACCGTGAGGAAAATCTCCAGCGCTTTTTTTCCCCATTAAATGTCCTGTAACAACAATTAAAGTAGCACAAAATTAACCAAAACGGGGAAAAATTTGATTGTTCAAACATCAGTGGGACTGCTACTGACTGAGGGAAGGGAAGGGAAGGGAAGGGAAGGGAAGGGAAGGGAAGGGAAGGGAAGGGAAGGGAAGGGAAGGGAAGGGAAGGGAAGGGAAGGGAAGGGAAGGGAAGGGAAGGGGGTAGATAATGTTGAGTTGTAGCGCTACTGGGAGTGAAGATTTTGTCAATGTCATACAGTACTATTCATTTCTTCTGTCTCTTGTACAAGTTACGTGGTCAGAGAAAACGTGGATGAGAAAGGGGCAGCGATTACCAAGCGCTTTGTCTGGAGATAGAGAGAGGCTCTTGCTAAGATTTGCTGGAACACAAGCGGACGGAGAAGCGGAGGTTTTAGACTTACCCTGCCTCGGCACGGGACGCGGGAACCGTGCGTTCCAGTGCCTTTGCAGGAGTTAAACCGCACTTACCCACAGCCCAGTGGCTGCCGCGGGGGTAGATCTTGGTGAGCGCGGGGGGTCCCGCCGGGCTGCAGGGGCGCCCGCTCCGCCCTGCGCCGTCAGCAGCGCCAGCAGCGCCAGCAGCGGCAGCGCCGCGGGCCGCCCGCCGCGCATCCTGCCCCGCTCGGTGCTGCCGGTGCCGCCCGAGCCGCTCTGCTCCGCTCCGGCTCCGCCAGGGCTCCGCGGCGCCGCCCGAGCCGCCCCCCATTTATCCGGAGCCGGCCCGCGCGGGCGAGCGGAGTGCCGCGCCTGGCGCCTCCTCACGGGGCCGCTCCCGCCTGCGGGGGGAGCGAGGCGGTGCCCGTACCGGTGCCGGGGGCAGCGAGGCGGTGCCGGACGGGGCGGCACGGGGGGAGCGAGGCGGCGCCGGTGCTGGGCCCGGGGGCAGCGAGGCGGTGCCGGACGGGGCGGCGCGGGGGGGCCGCTCTCGCTGCCCTCCGCCACACGGCCGCGTCCCGCCAGTTCGCGCTCCCCCCGCTCCGTTCGCCGGGGGCGGCGCTGGGGGCGGCCCGGGCACCTCAGGCACCGGAGCTCCTCGGAGAGCTCCCCGGGAGCTGCAGGGGGCGAGGCCACCGCCACCCTGAGGGACCGCGCCGTGCGGGCTTCGGTCCGGCTGCACCTGAGGCAAAGGGCCTCTCTGGCCCTCGCTGGAACAGTCTGGTGCAGAGTTTGTTTTAATTTCCAGTTTCCCTAAATCTCCTGTCACAAGTGACAGTAAAGTGGATGCATATTTACAGGACTTCCTGCTTTTCCTGCACAGGGACCCTGTAAACTTTGAACCCTTGAGGCACCTGGAACTGGCCAACTTTGTAGTATGAAATGGATGAAAATAATTCCAGCCTGAAGAGGCAGTGCAGGGAAAAGAGACAGTACATCCCTGGAAAGGCCCTGAAGTGGAACACTAAAAGTGGTTTCACTGGAGTGAAGGTGAGTGAGCAACGATGGGATATAAAGCCCTGATGTGCTGTTTGTCACCCAGGAGAGCAGCAGGGACAGGATGATAATGTGATGATTTTGCTGTCTAGACCATGGGCAGGAGCTGGGATAACACAGAGAGCAGAGCTGACTGTAAGGAACTTGCCAGCTCCTCCAGCTAGCCCCACATGACTGGAACTGAACTATCCCTACTGGAAACTCACGCCTATGTGAATTAACATAATTCTCCAGGCAAACTCTTGTACAATTCCTTTTGAAGTAAATCCTGTATCCTGCTGTATTAGAGCCAAATTGTCCCCTTGTTTAGTCACAGTTTGTTTAGTCTTCTTTTACTGATTAATGTGATTCATTCTTTTATTTTGGTTATTAATTATGCATTCCTGCTTAATTCACAACAGTTATTCTCACGCCTCAAGTTGCACTGTGCAGCCTGCAGTACAGCTACCAACATGAGTTCTGGGCTGAGTGACAGCTGATCAAATAAAATATTGCCATCCAGAGAAACTTCTAATTGTTTGGAGCAATCAAGGCAGGAAAATTGAAAAATTCAGGAAATTGTCCATTTTCAGAAAACAACACCAACCAAACATGAATTCTTACTCAGTCCCCAAATCTCTTGTACTGAAAATACCATGCAAACAAATAAAACCTTTCTCATATGTTGTATATGTACTATTATTATTATTATTATTGCTTTTATTATTTATTTACCTGTTTATAAGGATTTATTCTATTTCTTAATTGATTACCCTCTAAGGAAAATAGTAACTTGATTATATAGAGAAATATTATTCTGGACCCCCCACAACAGAAAGGAACCAGGTACAACCAAAGGATGTTACAAATTGTGAGTGACTCAACTCACTCAAGACAATCTTTCTCTTTAAGAAGAAGCCTGATAACATCAATTTGTGTTTAAATATCAAGGAACAGCTCTCTGTTTTAAAAACACCCTTCCCCTTTTCATATATCCCATGGCAAAGCAAAATGTTGCTGTGCTTCTTCATGGCAGGAAAACATTCATGGTTTTTAAATGCTATTACCATGATAACACTTTAATCCGCTTCCTTTACATTTTAGACAAGCATCATTGTTCTATCAGCAACGCGTGTTTGCTGGCTATAAAAAAAGGATAATAGCAGAGTGGTGTGCTTTTCATCATTTTCCTTTGTAGGGATGCTGGCGTTACATGCAGCCAGGATGTATGCACAGAACAAACACTGGTGGGAGCCTGCCTCCAAACGCAATAACAGGCGTGATCACTGAGGAATACTCTGTAAATGTTGGAGATGCTGAATAGACTAATCTCCAGCATTTCCAACCTGCACTCAGGGCAGGTGTTCTGCAAATAACCTCAACATCGACTCAGTGCAGCAACAGCTCCCTGAAGAACCGAAGACATTTCTCAGAAAAGAGCTCCACAACCTTACAGAGGCTGAATAATATGAAATAATAACATTTATTTAATAAGGCCCAGTATAAGACAGTTGACACTGTTTGTGCTGCACTTTGGGAAGCCCTGGACAGTTGAAGCTAAAGCCCAGTGGTTGCTCACTGCACACTGAACTTGTGCCAGGCTGCTGTGGCAGCCACAAGTTTGGGTTTATGGTTTTTGCAGTGAAGGGGTTAAATAATTGGAGAATTCAAATGGGAAGCATTTATGGACATGCCTGTGGACCAGAGCAGCCTACAGGGACCATCCAGCCCAACAGCCTGAGCCCTTCCAGGCTGCCCCAAAGCTCAAGGGCGTTGTCCAAGTGCTCCTGGAATGCTGAGCCTGGGGCATCCACCCTCTCCGAGGGAGGCTGCTCCAGGTCTGAGCACCCTCTCAGAACGGAAATGCTTCCTGACACTCACTCTGATCCCCCTGTCACGGCTCTGAGCCACTCCTGTGACTAGATCCCACTGTCACCTTGGCCAGCTGCAGAATGTCCAACTGCACTCTCCAAGTCAGAGCTGACTGTGCTCGCACTGGGGTAGGTGGACAGCATAAATCTGGATTTCAGCAGCACCAAGAGAAAGAAAAAAATCTTATTCTGCATACACTGTCTCCAAAAAACACATTATGTTTTCTTAACTGGGATGATACACTTCCAGGAAGACTTCATTAACGATCCCAACATTATTCTACCATGCCATTTATTATACTTAATTTTATTTCTATATAATTTGACACAAAATAAGTAATTTTTATAATACAGTTGGAGATGAAAACCACTTAGTAGGACACAAAAGAAGTAATATTACTTGGAGAAATTCAGCAGTTGTCTGCTGAGCATGAGCTGTTACAACATAAAGGTGTCATTATTGTATAATAGAGTATTTTTGCAGAGGTAAGGGATTACAGAAGAAACAGAACTCCAGAGGAAAAAAGCGTCATGCTGTTCCTTATCAAAGCTACAAAAACAAAGCCAGCAAGGAAAACAAGTTTGCTTTGTTGAAGGTGCAACACTGCCATTTGAAGATAAGAGAAAAATACCAAATTTCATAAAAGACAGTTATCAGGTAAGTTTTTAAATGAAAAATCAATTTTACGTTTAACACTATTCAGGTGTTATATGATAGGAGAGAATAATACATTCTCAAACTGGCACAAGAGTTCTGGTTTCTCCATCTCAGCAATATCCCTGAAGTGTACTACTGTGCTATTCATTCAGTAATTTACAAGTGTTATTACAGCCCCAGAAAACCTTTTTTGTTAGGTTAGTTTAAGAGCTAGAACACAAAAGGCAGATTGTCAACAGCCTGAACGCTAGCAACACACACAGTCCCTAAAAACCAGGCCTCTAAAAACCAGGCCAACCTGGGCTTTTTTCCTTACCCCGTGAAGGAGCAGGTTTCAAATCCAAGGAACAAGCTCTGAGTCCCCACTGCTCAGTACCAAGTCAGAGTGGAACTCCCCTTCCTGGCTGTTTTTGGCAGCCACAACCAGCCAATTTAGGCATAAGTCTGACTAAACTCCTAGAACTTCCTACCTGTTCAGAGATTCTGTGTCCTTACAAGCACTGATCCAAACAGCATGTACCGTGGAGAAAAGAGGGCACTGACAGATTAAAAATAACCCCCAAAACAAACAGGAGGGCAAAAGTGGGCTCAGATGCAGCACCAGTCAGTCAAACCCACCGTGGCACGGCAGAAGAGCCCCGGGCTGCTCCAGCACAACAGCCCTCTAAACCAGTTCCAGGCTAGCTGAGAGCAGTCTGCAGAAGGTGATAAATACATCATTTTGTAATTAGCCAGCAGCCAACAGCTTCACTCATTAGGTGTCATTTATTTAGACAAGACAAAAGCTTGCACAGTTTTGTAACCGTATACAGAAATGAAACCATCTGAAATATATTAGTTTTTTCCCCCTGTGAATTTCCCTTTGTTCCTGTGTTTAGGATTCCCTCTTGAGCAGTACATATGCTCCCATCACTGCCAGGAGAGCATACTGCAAAGAAACACAGAACACAGACTTGTTACAATTCCTCTCCACCGAGCTCTGAAAGCACAAACTGCTCAAAAGGTGCCCTCTCAGACATCACACTGAACAATTACAGAGCTCCGGTCCTACAAAATTGCAGGAAGATTTTAAAGTGATCAAATTCATCATAGCCAGGCATCACAACTGCATACACTTAACTAACAACATTCTAATAAATGACATGTTTTCAACTCCTTACAAACAACAAATTCTACTGCCCAACAGTAAGCAGGAAACCCAGCTCATCCTACGTTAGGTACCATGCCACAGACCCAAATTTATTAACATGTATGCTTAGAGGCAAGGTTCTTGTTGTGTGTATTGTTATTTTAGCAATTCAAGTATTCAAAATGTCAGTATACGTACCTTAAATTTCGGGTAGTCATTCATTATTATAGTTACCATTCCTACATAGGGCAAAAACCTGTAATTGATAAAACAGGTGAATGTAAAATTAACCCTCAAACATTACATGGAACTATTTTAATGTTACTCAGTCTGGAATATTTCAGTGCAATCCCATAATTTACGCCTAATGCGGATCTGAATAGGAAGTAAAATTCATTAGTTTTCCTTAATCAAAGTTCTCTGAGAAAATCTGAAGAGACTTCAGCTCAACTGAAGGAGAAGGAGACAAAGTCAGAAGCCTAAGCCTTCCATAAAATTCCTCTGGAATGCCAAAATAATTTCCTAGAAATTCCCAGCAATCACAAGGAGCAGCTGGTTAATATTGTATTTTCAGGTGAACTATTTGTTAAATGCCCCCTTTTTCCCCCCACACTCCACATCAGTCTGAGGACTATAGGAAGCAACTTTTCCAGGTTTTCTTTTAAATTACAATTCTATCTAAGAAATTAAAAAATTACATCAGATCTGGTTTGTATCAACAGCAGAACTGATTTAAGAGCTATTTTTTCTCTTTAATTACAAAGTACATTTTGCTTTACTTACCCTCTTGCTCTTCCAACAACATCTTTCTTCTCTAACCAGTTCTGACCTTCTTTGTACAAGCCTCTATCATCAACTTCATTATTATCCCCTTTAGTCAGAAATTTGATGTTCCCATTTCCTCTAGAAGGCAATGAGGTGATAAACTAAATAGCACTTAATCTAAAAATCCCAATTAACATTACAAAGCAAATGAGGATGAAAAGCGCTACAAGATTAGATAACAATGTTTGCTCTCAGCCCTGCTTATTGAACAACCACCATTAAATCATTAACATTACAGACTTTACTGACTTTATCTATCAACAGATATTAGCAAGAAACATTTTTTACAACACTCCTAGACTGTCAATTGATGTAAGCAATTACACAATGGACACGAAAGGGACACTGTCCATCCAGGCACTAAACTTCCTCAGCAAAACCCTGTGTGTTTATTAGCACCTTCGACAGAACACAAATTCAAATAAAGTTCTTAAGTTTACAGTGTTCAAATGATTTTTGCTTTAGTACTAATATCAAGAAATGAGGAGTTCTCATAAGCACAAATTAGGTAATAAAAAGAATTAAACAGGCGGTTCTTGGAAATTTTAAAAAAGCGTGGATGAACAGATGTTAGTCAAGGAATAAACACCTTCAGTTCATGGAGCAAATAGGTCAGGGCTTGCCACTTGCAGCTTGGCTTTTCCCTGTGCAGAGATAGGAGCAGAGCTGTGCTTTGGAAGGAACTGTTTAGCAGGGTAGGCACCTGCAGTCCGAACCACATGAAGCCCTTTCCCTGCTGCTTTCCAGCAGGAATTGTCATGGGCAGTGCGCCCAAGGGACACAGGAATAACAAGAGTCTCCTTTTCCTGAATCAAATTTGGAAAACTTCAGTCAGCAAAGCTCACACACTGTCAGGCTGCACCCTGACTGTGAATCTCCACCTTCCATGAAAAATCTGCTCTTCCAACCACAATCCCAACTGCACAAGCAGCAGCACAGCAGCAGATTCTGCTCCCACACACATTCCTGCTGCCAAGATTCCTCCTGGGCACAGCTCCACCTACTCCAGCCCTGAGGGAAAGGTCTCAGACCCTCACAAAGTGTGACACAGAACTGGGGACAGAAGTGGATCACATCCTACAGCTGAGCTTTCCCTCACTGCTGATCCTCACTTGCCTTTCCCACACACTAAACTACAATTAAACTGACACTGAAAGACATGGGGAAGGAAAGGAGCTTTACAAACAAAAAAACACCAAGTTGCATTACTTTTCATGTACTTTGATAACTCTGTGAACTATTGGAATGTCTCTGCCTTCAACTTTAAAAACAACTATTTCACCAGCTCTGATTGGGTCATCATGGAAATTTGTTAGGAACAGCAGGTCTCCCCTGTGAAAAGCTGGCTCCATGCTGCCACTACAAACAACAAGAAAGAGAGAGTTTGTTGGCATAAATGAAAGAAACACCATGAAATCAAAGAACATTTAATTCCTACAGATAAACCCACAATTTCAAAAGAGATCTGCAGCCTCACCCATTCAGTAACACTGCTCAGACCTTTAACGGAGCCCAAATCCCAGAAAGTAATCTGCAGGGGTTTACCCACTGAGTGAAGGAACTCGGATTTTAAAAGGTCTCACACATTTACTGCTCCTACAAACCTCAGTGGGAACTGGGCCATGGCAGTGTGACTTTTGCCAGAGCCCAAACACAGCTAGAAGAAAATGAGTGTTTGAGTCCTTCTTTAAATAGGTGACATTTCAAATTCCAACTGTCTCCAAGGGGATGGGAGAGGAGACAAAAGGCACAACAATACCTGGACTCGAAGCAGAAAGCCTTTCCATTGACTCACCTGAGCACCACAACAATGGGACTCTCACTGCCAGTCACCACGATCAGCCCTTTCCAGATCATGAGGGCAGAAGACACAATCATAGCAAAATTTAAGACTTGGTAATATAGCTGTGTGAAACAAGAAAATTGGGTTTTAAAAGTCCTGTATTGTATTTAGAAGCACAACACAGAACTAAATTGTATTTAGAAGAACACAGAACTAAAGTGCACCACAAATTCTAGGCTTTTATGCTAGAATCCTATCCCAACACAAGCCTGGTAGCACAGGTTGCCCTGTCAGAATCCAAGCTGCAGCATAAAGCTGGAATCGTCTGTGCGCCTTAGTCGTGGCTTAATCCCCTCCTGTGTGTCGGTGACAGACGCAAACACTCTGAGAAAGGCTTATAAAGCCGGGAAACGACCTGGCAAACGCTCAAAGCTGGCTGGGTCCCACGGCCTTCCCTCCCTCCCTTCCTCCCGAGCTCGGAACTGCCCCAGAGGGACGCGAGGGACACCGGGCCACCACAGAGGCTGCCTTTCTGAGGGCGACTTTTGTTTAAAAAGAGCAGCTGGAGGAGACGAGGCACGACACAGGATCATTTCCTGCAACTGTCATACTGAAACTTCTCATCTAGAAAATCACAGATTTGACTTTCTGCCCCCAAGCGCTGCTGCCCGCCAGCCCTTCCAGCAGCGGAGGCGCTTTAACCACACTCCTTCATTTTCTGTTCCTTTTCTCGGCAGCACAGGGGGACAGCGGTGGGAAGGACCCTGCCCGCTGGCGTTTGCGATGGGCCGCTCCCGGCGCGGGCTGAGGGCCCGGTACCTGCCGCTTGTTCATGCGCCGCAGGTCGCCGAACAGATCCATGGTGGCCCCGCCGCGGCTCCCGCGCTCCGGGCCCGCACCGCCCGCGCAGCGCAGCGCCGGCGATGGCAACAGCACCCGCGCTGCTCTCTGGGATTTGTAGTCTTCTTCCTCTCCCGCCCTGCTGACGCACAGGGAGCCTCCCCGCCAGGTGAACCATAACTCCCAGACGCACCGCGGCGAAAGGTTCTGAGGACGAGGCCCCTTGCTTGTCGCCGCTGGAGGTGCCGGAGCAGCTGGCTGTACCGAGGGACCGTCGGTGAAGGCTCAGACCCCCTCGGCTCGGCGGAAAGAGCTGCACCCGCCCGAGAAGCATCGGGACGGCTGCGCCGCGCTCCCGGGCGCGGGGAATCTTGGAGAGTCTTGGGTCAGGCGACTGCCGCGGGCATCCCGGGGCAGCCGCTGCGTGCGCGCAGCTGATTGGCGGGAAGGGGAGGCGGGGGGGGGGCGCTGGGGGGCGCGCGCGCTCTGTTGGGGGGGGGGCGGGCGCCGTGAGGGGCGGGCGGCGCCGTCCGCCAGGGGGCGCTGTGCGCCAGGGGGAGCTGCGCAGAGCGCGGGAACGCCCTGAGGGGCCGTGAGGGGCGTGAGGAGCCCTGAGGGGTCCCTGAGGGGGCCGTGAGAGGCCGTGAGGGGTCCCTGAGGGGGCCGTGAGGAGCCGTGAGGAGCCGTGAGGAGCCCTGAGGGGCCGTGAGGAGCCCTGAGGGGGCCGTGAGAGGCCGTGAGGAGCCGTGAGGAGCCGTGAGGGGCCCTGAGGGGCCGTGAGGAGCCCTGAGGGGGCCGTGAGAGGCCGTGAGGGGCTGTGAGGGGCCGTGAGGAGCCGTGAGGGGTCCCTGAGGGGCCGTGGCGGCGGAGGGGTGCGAAGGGAGCGAGCGGCACGGCAGCGTCCTCCTCAGCAGATGTGAGCGGAATCATTTAATGGCAGTAGCTAGCGGTGACCTCAGCGTTTGCCCAGGCACCGCGACACGGCCCCGGTCAAAGCGCACAGAGGCCCAGAAAAGCCGCAGCCGTGTGCGGCAGCCCCTCGGTGCCCTCGGCAGGCCTGGCGGCCCGCAGCGATGGGCCGGGGCCGCTCGGTGTGCCCGGCAGTGGTGGGTCAGACCCCCAGCAGCACAGACAGACTTCACCCCCGTTTCCAGTTCGTCACTGAATGGTTGCATGAGCCTGAAGCAGCAAGCGGCCACACAGATAAAAATCACAGCCCAGAGCCTGATTTCCTGGGAATTAAATGGGCTAAACCGAGTCAGGCATTCACCAAGTTTAAAATTAGCCCCTGAAGACTGAGAATATGTGAACAGAGAACACATGGAAATGCTACTAAGATAAATGGAAACAAACCGTCTGACCAGAGCAGTGTTTTTGTAATTTGCTAGAAATATATCAAGACTGCAATGTTGGTAAACAGTTGGATGAAACAGACTAGGACTGACTAAGAGAGGCAGAACTGACACTAGACGGCAGGGGAAGGTGTGATGCTATCAGGAATGAACAGAAATGGCAAATTGGAAAGAAAGCTCCAGGGACACCAGGTAGGCATGATCTAGATAAGATCCTTCACCTCATCTAATTATCTTCCAGTGACACCAGTATTCTTTTACTTACTATACATGAGTTCCTCTAAGTTTACGCCATTTCAGGTTAGTTCTCTGCTGCACTTTAAATACTCACAGAAAAGCATCTGCTACTATCCCCTTTGAGCAGATACAATATTCAGATGTAATTAC
This sequence comes from Calcarius lapponicus, assembly GCA_039654755.1. Taxonomy (NCBI): domain Eukaryota; kingdom Metazoa; phylum Chordata; class Aves; order Passeriformes; family Fringillidae; genus Calcarius; species Calcarius lapponicus. Next base: position 7,186,698 of record CM077481.1, read on the forward strand.
TGAGAGAGAAGGAAAATATACAAGAGCAGACTCAAAGGTGGTGAAAAGATTCTGAATTTTCTTTGTGCAATTAAGAGTTTAACTAAAAAGGTGTGTAACAAAGTTATATCTTCTGTACAAGTGGGATCTGCCCACTGAAATATTGTTTTGACTCTTGCCCAGCAGAAGGTTTTCTGCAATTCCGTGAGTAGGGACATTTGGACATACTATTTGGACAGATTTTTTTTTAATAGAGTTTTTTGCCTTTGTGTACAAATCTGCTTGCCTTTATTTTTGTAAAAAACCCCAAGAAAACAGAGATTAAAAATGGTGATTGGGACAAAATTGATACAGGCTGTACAATCAACATAAGGGAGACTAACAAACCTCAGTGTCTAAAAACCTCACTGAACATGCCATTAATTTACACTAGGGTTCAGACCACTAACTCATAGCAATCCAAAACAATTTGACAAAAACATCTTTGTTGAATTTGCTTTGCTATTGGAAGGAAATCTCTGTAATTTCTTGTGGTTATAGCTGTGCAGTCCGCTTTAGCTATTAATTCATTATACTAATGCTGGGTACCATATCTGCATCAATATGAAAAAAACCCACAAGAAACCAGCTTTTGTTCCAAAACACTGTGCATCACACCCAAATTCCTCCTTAAGTACAATAGATTTAATCCTTACTTTGTATTTAATTATATATTTGCACTTTGCAGTAAATATTTGAGACTTTTCTATTACCTGGTCGCACAAGGAATGGCTGAATATAAATGGATGAATTTTCATCCTAGTCTAGAGTTGCAATACTGCCACTCACAGAACAAAGAAAAATGGCTGTCATAGAAGAATAATCTCTCAGTGTTATTTTTGGGTAGTGCTTTATTCATCAAACAGGCAGAAGAATGTTCTTGCCTATTGGGAAGCAGGGATATAATTTTTGGAGGCAAAAGAACTCAGCAAAGGGAGATGGCAGCAGCTGAGAGAACATAAGTGACAAAGTGCAGTGTTGGAACAATTCCTGGCAGTCACTCCTGATGGAGAGGATTAAAAGTGGAAATCGAGGTGGTAAAATCTAGTTCTGTAACAAGCAGAGGGAAGAAGCAGAGTTAATGTATGGAGAATTTAGAAAAGTGAGAAGGCAGCTTTGTGTTGGGACCTGGGAGGATCGAAGCTGCTCATGTTTTTGCTCACATAGAGGGGATTTTCTTTTGTCTGAGGCACAAACCCACACTTAATTCTGACACTGCAGTTCCTTTGCCTGTTGGTTTGGTTGTGCTTGGTGTTTGATAGCTCAGAAAACACTTGGGCTCCTCCACTGTTTGTGGTGAGGCAAGAGAAATATACTAGGAGGTTGCTTTTCTTCCTTTTCCAGAGATGCTGGGAATCACCCACACCTCTCTTGGTGGCTTTGTTATTTTACGGTCTGCATGATTTCCATTAAAGGTTACATGTATTTTGAAATCTTTCCCTGCACTGGATGTTTGACTTCAATATTTGTACAGTAGATCTTCTGAGCTCTGCAGCTAGAAAATCATGCTAGTTTTTTAGTACACAGAAAATGTAGCTCTTGACATTCTGGCAGATTTGCCAGACCTTTGCACACAGCCAGGCATTAGTACTACTTGTATATATAATATTGAACGACAGCTCTTTGTTTTCCAGGGGACTGGTTATGGGCACAGAGCTCTCCCCTCTTCTGGATACTTTTAAATTTGCGTTTCATTGCAGTTTTGTAACAGTAGAAAGACTGTTTGCTTCCGGCATGCCCATGGATGCATAGCCCCACTTGGGAAGCCACTGCTTGGGAGCATGCGTGGCTTTTGTCTTGTGTCACTCCTCTCCTGAGCCTTGTCCTGTGCCTTGGGAGCTGGCAAGGACCACTCACAGGCACAGTTTGCAACCCCAGTGTCACTTTCTAAGGGTATGAGTCAACATTTTGAGTCTGCTCTGTGACCCGGTGTCTGCAGAGCTAATTGGATTTCAGCTGAGTGGATTTGTTTCAGGGAATAGTTTATTTGTGAAAATAATTTCTTTTGCTCGGGAAGAAGGGTAAGGGGAGGGAAGGATCCAGCTATCTGAACACTCAATTGAATTTAGCGACTAATGTTCTCTTTTTCTTCCCCTTCTCCCATGGAACAGGGAAAAAAAAAATCAGAAACAATCACGAAATCAGGAAATATTGTTGTGCTTGACCTGCAATATTGGTCTGGCCTGCAGAGGTATGGCACTGCTAGCCAAGTGCTGGACTGACCCGGGGAGAGCAATGCTGGTAATGCACTGCATCCATATCCCCACCAGCACATTAGAGCCATTGAATACAAAGTAGCACAATTTGAGAACAGAAAAGAAATGAGCTGCATAAAGTCTTTCGTCAAATCATATAAGGAAACATAGCTGAGAAGGGTACTGTGCTCAGCTTATTTGGCTAATGGTCACATTACTGTTTCAAATCCATTTCTTCCTTCAAAATAGAATCCTGGGGCTCAGAGAAGAGGGCTGTAGTGCCTCCAGTTAATTTTCCAGGTGAATCTGGGTCATTCCCAGTGCAGTGCCTCACTGCGATGCCCTCAAATGGGCCATTTGGTCCTCAGTGAGGAAAGCTCTTTTTTGCCAACTAGGAAAGAAATAACATCAGAACCAGGTTTTGTATGGCCACCGTTGAGGAGCAAATCAAATTTCCCAAAGTGGGGAAGTGCCCAGGGATGAGCCGGGAAGTAGCTGCTTCTTCCATGCTCCCGCGTCCACATCCACTCCTGGCTGCAGAATCTACTCTGTACACAGAGCCCGGGGATGTAGGTCAGGAACGCTTGTGCCATCCATGGGTGACCAGTTCTGTGCTCATTTCTCTTGTCAGCCCATTCCCCACTGCTCCTAGTCACCCTTCACAGAGCCCAGGCAGATAACCTTTCAGTAATAAGCTGAAATTCAAATACAAATAATTGACTACCGAACTGCCCTAATATTTGAGAAAGGTTTTAAACTGAAATAGGTTCTTCTGTGTGCTGTTATTGGCCCGGCAGCTATGTGTGTACGCTAAGTGTACTGAGAAAGGTAATATTAACAGAATGAAAAGGTCGCAGTTGTATAAAAATCCTTTTAAAAGTAAATAGGCTTGCCAAACTGAATTCCCCACAGGTAGACAGAGGTTAAGAACTGAGAACATATGGGCCTTTGGCAGGTCAAATTGTGCATCTGTAAATGCCCTTCAGAAATACAAACACCAGACAAGTGTAGAGAATCACAGGGATTGTGTGCGGCCAGGTTTAGCTCTGGCTGTAGCCCCAGGCAAGCAGGCCAGGGCTCAAAGCTCCCGAGGGAGGTATCTGGGGGCACTGTGCAGGGAGGCCACAGCACCCCTGTGTCATGCCCAGGCACCCCAGGGACAAGGGGGGCAGATGCACATGGCAGTCATTGCCCACGTGCCCTGAGGTGAGCTGTTAACCAATAGTAGCAGGTGAAAAACAGTTTTATTGTGGCTGTGGTGGCAGGTGGAGCTGAGCATTGGTGCAGTCCCGTTGGGCAGTTTGCAGCTGGATATTTGGGCAGAGGTCTCGTTGTGCTCCCTGCCTCCTTGGAGAGCAGAAGGGATGGAATGGGAAGGCACACAGCAGGAGGAGATATATAGCCTTAGTTTCTGTTGCAATTTGAGGTTGTACTGTTCAGCACCTTTGTTTCCAACCACAAGAGTGGCTGCAAAATGGTGGAGTCTACATGATCCCTTTCCTAACTCTCAGAGAGGTTTTATGAGGTTTAATCCATTACTCAATCCTCATAGGAAAGGGGTAAAAAAGAGGAGTATTTATGTCATCACTGACTGTGAGTGCCACATTGTTAATTAAAAACAAACAACTCAGATGTCAGATCTTGGACTAAAATAAGGTTAAACATTTTTTCTATAGTTTACAACAGGAAATAATTCCTTTAGGCATGCCTACTGATATTTGTGCCTTTTCACCATATTTCACGTTGCTTTACAACCTTCTGTTCACCTCCTACTTTTCAAGACACTGTCCTCCTGTTAAGGAGGTATGTCACCTCTGACACAGAAAGGTGGCTGGAGCTTATGGGGCAGTTCAAGACCCTGTGTCCCTTAAACCTTTCAAGAGATTACTGGCAGGAGAGTTAAATTGTTCTGCCAGTCAGACCTGAGAGAGCCCACTGCCAAGCTGCTGGGCTGCACTCCCTGGCTGTGCAGGAGCTCCTCTGGGGACACGAGTGCCAGTGTGACACCCTGGCACAGTGATGCCATTTGCATCATCAGGTTACTTGCAGGTATAAGACAGTGAAAAGGAAAAATAAAGAAAAGTAATAGTAATGGCTGTGAAAATTGAACTTTTATTATCTGTTCACTGTATACAAAACACCATTCTGCATAGTGATAACTCATTTGTTGTACAGTTGACAGTGCACATCAACAAACAAGTGTTCAGAGGTATCCACTACATGGGAAGGGCAGTGGTGGCAGTGGTGCTTGCCCACTGTAGGATGAAGTACCTCACAAGCACTTGATATGCCAGTAATAGAAATGGGCTAACAAGCATCTACCCAGGAGCCAAACTAGGAATGAAGATGGAGAGAGCAGAACTAATGTATCTGAGAAACAATTTCCAGAATTATTAAGTTTTAGAGAGGTGGCTGAGAGGACCCATTTTTTTTAACACTTCAAATTTTTAAAACTAATAGAATTTAATGATAAATAACAGAATCTCACAAATCTTTTGGGGCAAAATGCTCCACATTTATTTACATATGAAATGTGTTTAATACAGTCGTAATGGACATAGTGTATAGTAACATCTGACAGCAGCAAGACTTTTAAGGAACCCAACAATTACTACTGTTTATCATGCAGCTATCTATATATACACAATTTGTTTTAAAAAAAAGTACAAAATTTTTTGTAGGGTTACATACAAGGTATAAAATGCAAAAACAAACTAAAAATATACTCTCACAGAGAACTCTATCTGAAAGGGACAGTATGGTACCTCTTTGTACTTGTGCAAGCAATACTAGTGGTGCTGGACAGGAGTTTGTAATGTCTGGCCTGTGCTAAAGCTGCAGGCCCCAGTCCCACTCCTGGCTGGGGCTGGCTCCTTCCCAGTTGTGGCTGTGTGTGACACTGAGCACCAGAACGTTTGGCATGATCAGATGGAGCTGGCAAATCCCAACCCCTGCAGCAAGGGTCGACGATTTCCTTTCAATAACCAGCAAGGAAAATACATAATGCTGCATACTCACTTCTATATGTTTAATAAATTAAATGACAAAAACCATCATCATTATAAACCTATTCCTCTAATTACATCTTATTTCTTAAATCCAGAGCAGCCCAGCCCATTTGTAACAATTTGAGCTTTGATCACAAGCACCTGGTGACCTAAAAATGTCACTTCATGATACTCAGAGTTGTGCATTTATACTCTGCAAAAGTACTTCACCACTCCAGGAGGTCTGCACCTGTTCTGGTGTTGCCACCTAAAAATCAGCACTTTATTTTATACATGCAGTGGTACTTTTGTCTTTTTTTATGATGTATTTTGTAAGAAAAAAGTTTAAAAGCTTCCTTAGACATTTGGAGGTCCAAGTTCTTGGACCCTCCCCTTAGGTTGCTTCCTCTCTCCTCTCCCCTCCTAGCACCTCCTCTTGATGCTAAACTTCCATTAGGTAAATTTTCTTTCAGAAGCATTCAAAAACCAAACATTTTAAGAGAACCTAAGGAACTGCCCTGGCATTCAGAACTCTGTTTTAAAGGAACTTACTACAAAAGAACAGAAAATAACCAGAAAAAAACCATTTTTCCACTAGTTACTGATACAAACACATAACCAAAGAGTATAAAAATTATTAGTTTAAATATATACAAACATTTTTCAACTCAAATACTGCTTCAATGGTTCTGAGGGTATAGACAATGAAGTGAAGGGGACACTTTTATGCAGAATATATTGCAACAGCCTGAACAGTACTGTTAATACTATTATACCTTGAGCTTTCTGTAGCAAAAATGTCATTAGTATTCCAATGTGGAGCGAGATTTCTGCATCCCAAACAATCTGATCACTTGTCAGCTGAACTCATTCTTTTGGACTTGATGAAGGCCATGCCATGTGTTCTCATGTGAGTGTTTAAGGCCGCTTCAGTTTCAAAAGTCTTTGCACACACTTTGCATCTTCTGTCTGATGCCACAGTGTTGGAAGAGTCGTCCTCATGGCTGGGTTTGTTTTCCTGCTGATTATCCTCCCCAGACCCATTCTGTTTTGATACTGGCTGAGGCTCCTTCAGCTTATGTACAATGAAGAGGTGTCTGGAAAGGGACACATGAGATGTGTAGCAGAGTCCACATTCCCTGCATTGGTACGAAGAGCCATCAGATTTATGCTGAGGAATATGTTCATGAAACTGGAGAAGATTTTCTGTTGTAAAGCCACAAACTGCACACTTGTGAACTTTAAAAACATTTATCTTCAGCTTCTTTAATGGCTGAGTGATTGCACCTCGTGGAGGTCTGAACTCCACTACAGGTTCTTCCAATTTACGCTTTGGACTAGGAACCTAACAAAGAGACAGAAATGGTAAGCATAAATATGCAGGTCTTTTCATAACTATTTGTGACTTGCAAATGTCAGAACCTTTCCCTTGGCAAATTCTAAAACAACTCTCATAAACTATCCTTTTGGGGCTCTGCTTCACAGAAGATGAGTCATTAATGGCAACAAAGTACCTGTATTTATTTAAAGATCCTGAATATATAAAAAAAAAAAATTCTCAGTGATTGAATGAGTCTTCTAAGTGATTACCTTTGTGTCTTCTTTTACTTCCCTTTCTTCCATGTTGGTAGATTCAGTCATTTCTTTCACATCAGGGTCTTTAATGCCATGCATCAACTGAATATGTTTTTCCAGCATCAACCTCTTGGTAAAAGTACGTCTGGAATCTGGGCAGTGCCTGCAGATACACACACACAGACACACACATTCAAGTGTCAGGCTTAGCAAGCGCCTTTTGTAGACTGCAAGAATGGGTTTGTTTTTGAGATACTCCTGAAAACCAGGTTCTCCAAAGTGGAACTGAACTTGAACTCTCAGCTCAGCCAAATTTCAGACTGTAGACTTTACACACTGCACTCTCAGGAGCCTGACACGTTTCTGCAGGCAGGACAGGTAATTGATTTGGCCTGTCCTGGGCATCTGAAAGAATGGAACACTGGCTTTTCCACAGTTAAGGAAAGATGTTCAACTAACAATGGTTTTTGTATTCCATTTCTAAATAAATTAAACCAGAACTTACGAGCACGTATAAACCTTCCTAATGCCTTTGTGCTTGATACGATTGTGCCGACACAAGCTGTGGGATGAACTGAAAGATTTGTCACATTGCCGACAAGGATGTTTCTTCATTTGCTTAAAAAAAAAAAAGAGAAAGACTTTCATTAAAAAAGCTCAGTAAAAGTGGTGCCTGTGTTGAACCTTCTGATAAATAGGAAAGAAACATCACTTACCCATTTTTGGTACTGTACTTCACTTACAGCCCCTCTTCAACAACACTGTACAAGTCAGAGCTGGACCTCTTTCAAAGCAGTGTGGCCCCCAGAGCTACACACACACACACACACCTGTCTCCAGTTGTGAACTGGTGTCAGGGACAGTGGATGAAGAGAATTTCTTCCACCAAAGAAACAGGGAAGATCAGAGGACTATTTCTGGATCAGTAAAGGCAGCAGGATGAGGAGGTTGCTTTCCCTTCCCATCACCAAACCATGTCCTCAGCTGCTGACTAGGAGCTCCTCAGCCACATACAGAGAGCAGTGAAGAGCACAGAAGAAGGTCCAAACTTGAACCTCACAGACACTGACACACTAACAGAGTTCAGGAAAGTCATGACAAAATGAGCAGTATGATCTGATGCCAACTTGATGGCCATCTGTCTGGGGAATTCTGTGGGGCTGATGTTGCAGCTGGTCGAGTGGTAGGAAAAAGTAAAGGAAGAAATTGAGAAGGGCTGGAGCAGTGTAGCTGTGTGGCAGTGAGCAGAAGCATCAAGCCCATGGTCAGAAAGGCAGGAGGAGGATGATGCTCAGCAGGACCTGGGGGCACTATGTGGGGCAGCTAGCTGTGACCCCACACTTGTTCTAAATTCCTTGGGGAGACTCATTATAGAGACCCAAACAGAATTTTGGATGCATTAGATTCTGCAAAGGCAGCCAAACCAAAAAAACCCTGAAAAATTATTTCTGTAATTAAGTGCAGCATGATCTGTTGTATAGCATCTTGTCTTGACAGAAAAGGACGATCAGTGACTAAGCTGGAGTTAGTAATTCCTACTTAGAAAACATGTGCCCTTTGACAGAAACACACCTGCACACAAGTGCAAGGAGCTCAGCACATGGGTGCCTGGTGGAAGGCAGACACACATGATCCAGTTTCAGACAGGAGTTATACATGCTTGTTGCAACCCTCCCTTGTCTGGGCTGGTAACGTTTTGGGTTTTTTTGGCAGCACTATTAAGATCAGGTAGAGAGTAACACCAAGGTGGCTACAAAATTTCCTACCCTCCAGCTGGCTCCCTTCCTCCAGGATCCTCAGGAGAGGATCAGAAAAGGTGAATCTGTCTGTCTGTGTGCATAGACAGTTCCCAGTAAGGGCTGGAACCTTAAGGATCTGTCCAAAGGGGATATACACAGCAATACCTCTCCTGTGAATACCTCTGCATAATCCAGCCTGGCATCAGCTAGGGGTTACAGCTCTTTCACTCTGCTCCTACAAAAGCAGAAACTAGAAGTTTGAAAGTAGTATTTTCATATACCTTGCATGACAATGGATTTTGTGAATAGCACATGAATTGCTTCATTACAGTTTCAAACAATCATTCTGAAAGGATCATTTTAGAGCATTTAATTCACACTATGATTCTTAAGAAAATAAGACTGTAAATTAGTTCCTTTATTTATTAGATCCATATGACATACTTGGTTATCTTGTGCTCATTTCTATTCTCTCTATGGTAGAAGTTTAGTTTTTCAACATAGTCTTTTTGACAGCTAACAATTACTAGAAATTTTGATAGGTTGGGAAGGAATGTAGCACCTGGTCTGTATCCCCCATTTCTGAAAGACATGGAATTGTATTTCTGATCATTTTAGTATCTGTGTGTCTCCTGCGTTACTTAAAGAACTCCTTGAGTGGGGATAAAAACCAGCACCTGAATGGAAGCAATGAAAGAGGCCTTCAGGCCAGAATTTGAGTGCAACAATTATCTAATATTTCATAATAAGGGCTATTCTTGAGGTAACACTGCACATAAACATCAAAGAGAGAAAGACACAGATTTAAAGCTGATATTTAGAAAGCATTATTGATATGTTACTAACCTTCTTTTACATGCCTTTGGCTACTCTGCTGTGGATGGAATCAGACTGAATATCGCTCTCTAGTTCACTCTGAAGTGACAGTTTCATTGGGAGGTTGTGCTGCTTTGTTTTTAAGAATTGCATAAATGTACAATGCATTCAGTCCTAAACGCATTTCTGATTGCCAGTAAAAGCTCTGCTGAGTTAATATTTGGGCAGCAGGAAGCTGAAGGAATGGGGTGGGAGTTACTGGAGGCAATGATGCTGGGGTGCTATTTGCTTGAAGTTGTCCTAAGAAAATTGAAGATGACACTCAGTAGTCCAGCATTTTCAGCTTTTCCATAAAGCGTTTATAAACAGAATAAATAATTTGCAGAACAGCTTTAGAGATAATAACTGTAATAGAAACCTCTGGAAATGTGCAATCATTTATTACAGCACATTAGAATCCTGAAAATGATGGATTTTCATTCAGAGTGGTTCTCCTCCACTTAGACAAAATCAGCCTATTATCCCTCTCAGTCCTGCTTTTTTGCTGCAGTGCAGCACAGTACATCAGTTTGGCTCCCTGGTTCCCAGCTGAGGAAAGAGTCAGAGCATTGCAAAGGTGGAGACTGGCTTGGCTGGTGGCTGCCACATGTCAGCAAGGGGCTGGAGCCTGCCACAGCTAAGCAGGGTCACTGCTGCCTTCCTGCCTGCCAGGCTTTTTAATTTAATTTAACTGGAAATGCTACTGAACGCAGGAAGAACATCAAACAGTCTCTCTGCTGACATGAGGATGCAACATTCCCGCATTTCACTTTCAATCCATTTTAAGTAAGATAGCTCAAATTCAGGTGCTTTAAATACAAAATTCAACTTGTTAACTCAGCTGAACTCTTAAGTGTCAGATTAGAGCAATAGCTCAACTATGGAATGTGTCTGCCTTTAAATGAAACACCAGTTGGCACTCAGTGGATGAGTAAAACATGACTGAGTCTCCACTCCCTGAGGCTAACAGGCACTGAGCTACAGAACAGAACAGAATCAAATTGTTTAAGCTGGAAAGGATCTTTAAAACTGGGTCCAACCGTTACCCCAGCACTGCCATGTTGACCACACCACCGTAAAGAGAGGGAACTGAGAAGGCACAAAGAAGAAATAAGAACCTGGAACAGATTAGATGGTTTGGATGAAATACAGCAATATCTGTCACTCTTTCCATCTTGAAAAAATTTTGGTACTGAATGAACAAGCACAATTAATTTTCTCAGTAGAATGATGTAGAAACTGAAAAAAATTAAGCAGCCAAAGCAAAAAAGATGAAATAGATATAAGAACAGTAAATAATAATACTGGGACTTAAAGGAATTCTTTTCAGAAACACAAATGGAATGTAGAAACAAATACTTCATCTTTCAGGTTTAATTCACCTTTTTTGTACTGAATATATTCCTTTACCTTTCCATGTTCTTTCCTCATGTGGGAGATGTAAACGTCTCTCTGAGTGAAGAGCCTGTCACACTCCCAACATGTCCAGCCAGGGCTAGTGACTTTTTTAGGTTCTGCTTTCTTTATGGGAGAAGGAGATTTCTTCTCCAACTTTTCTGTTCCATTGATAGATTTTGTGTCCTCCTTGTTGTGACTGGCTGAGTTTTGAGTTGTGGGTTTAGTACTGAGAGGCAGATTTATCCCCAGGTTTGGTGGCCCCTCAACACTTTTCAAAGTTCCATGCATAGACTATAATAAAAGAGAGAAAAAAAGGTACAAAACTGACATAGACATACACAGCTGTACTCAACCAAAAGCCTTCAGTTACTTCTTTGGCATACTATTATAATCAGATCACATTTGTAAAGAAACAGGATTAAATAAGGGCAAGACCTAGCATGACCTAACAATAACTGACACCATATATAGGTATTTTCACAAAAAAAATAAGAGACTTACTTTGGAGGTTAAGTTTAAGTTGCGGTTTAACAGGGAGGAAAAAAGGGCTCAAAACTGTTAATAAAAAGCAAAGTGCACGGGACCGACAACTAAGAGCAAAATGCAGGTGTGTAGTAATGGAGGAGGCTGGCTTTGGTATCCCACTGCACAGGGGAGCAGGAAACAAGGTTCCTGTACTCTCAGGCAAATAAAGCTGACCTGGAGATTCCATTCCAGCCTAACCTGTCAGCATGTAAAATGTTAGTGCTCAGCTTTCCAAATGTCTTGTAAATACAATATTTGAAATTTCATTTCTTATTTGAAACTACACCAAGAGCATTAAAGCATAGTATGGAGTCCCAGTGCTGGCCAAACAGGGAGTATTACACCTCCAGGCCAGGCCAGGCCAGGCCAGGCCAGGCCAGGCAAGTCCTTCACCATCTGCTCTCACTGGCTGCTGGAAATTTTCTTGTAGTGAGTCATTACAGGAAAATAAGACATACATTTTGCCATCAAGAAATATTGGCATCTGCAGGAATTATTCTGGGTTATTTTCTGTAGCTTTAAATAATCTCCTCCTGAGCTTCCTTCTGTCCCTTTCTGTCCTACTTTCACCAGGTCTGTCTCTGCCTTGATGGTTTATGTCTAGCCATACCAAACCATTACTTTCTGCGCAGCTGAGCCCTGCCTCTGTCTGGCACTCATACTCTCCCTGAGTCCTTTTGTGCTTTTATCCTCTCCCTGAATCCTCTTCTGCTTTTATCTATAACCTGTTACTGTTTTTTCAGTCCCCCTTAACTGAACTCCAATTTACAATGCTTTGCTCCAGTCCCTACTGCTATACACCCATGCTAAATGCAAAGCCAGCAATACTGCTACTGCAAATGTATTGATTAATCCTCTAATTTTAGTCTCAAAAATGTCTGAATAATTTATCGTGAATCATGCTAAAACCCCACTGGGTGGAAGTTCAAATACTCTCATGGAACACTAAAGCCAAAGAAGTTAAGTAGTGCCCAAGTAAGTGAGCACATCTCTGAAATGTGAGATGCTAAGCACCCCGATTTCTGTAAAGGTAGCTTCTGGTCCTAACTGCAGTCAAATCGAGCTCCTGGAAGTGCTGTCTTCAGGTCTTACAGAAGTACTTGTATACAGATATAACACTACTTTTCCAGTAATATCTGAGTCAGGAAAAACTAATTACAGAAACGAGACTGCACTGCAATACACAGAATTTGCCCATTTAGTAAAAAAACCCCAACCATCTGAGAGATCAAAGGAAACAGAAATCAGAGTTTTGCATTGCTGCATGAGAGGAGCATCTAGGATATCTTGCAGTAAACATGCAAGAACTAGTGCCACTAGTTCAGAAACAATGAAAATACCCAGTCCTTTTATTTCTGAACATCCTGCCTCAGCCTTTCCCTCATCTTCTCCTCCAGATGAAGACTGGCTTTAAGACCACCTGTTTTTTTAAAGACTTATGATCTTATTTTCAACACTACTTCAGAGAATTCTGTGGTTACAAATGCCATAGCTGGGACTAAAATGCAAAATTATGGTTTTAGCAGCCAAAAAAGATGTCTGGTCTTCCACTCTGCAGTAGAGAATTGGTATTCAGAAACTGTGTCACTGCCAGAGAAGTGCAGCGAGCTCCACTGTCCCACTGTGTGTTCAGGCACCAGGGGTTAGTAAGGCAGAAAAACCTCAGCTTTGGTCTGTATGACACGAGGTAAGAGTCTGTGTCAAACACACCACTAACAAATGATAGCCAGGGGGCTGCTGATCCTTCAGACCAGGACGTACAGGGATTACAGTGAATCGTCAGCTCTTAAGGGTGTTTATGGGGAAATCCACTGGAGTTTTTTTCATAGCACACATGTTCAAGTTCATATAACACAGGCAACCTCTACATCTAGCAACATATTGCTTCCTGGTGAATTCTGAACATCAAAGGTTTGATTTTGTGATGCACTCAGCATTCTCAGCTCCTAACAATTGGAATAATACTTAAAATACTGTAAATAAAACTCTGTGTTTGTTAGGATTGGACTTGCTGAGATATTCCCAGTATACCACAATCAACATTCTTACAGAAAAACCGAGTCATTACAGATATGCTAAAGACCAGACAAAATATAAAAGTTTAACATTTGAGAACAACATTCACAGATTATCCCCTCAGCATTATTAACATCTCTCTCAGCAGTCTTGTTACTCTGTGCCTTTTCACAGCATGTATTGCATGACAAATGGTATCATGAAGGAAACAAGAGAAGATGCCTACACACCTTGATATGATCCATCATAAGCTGTTTCTGTGCATATAGAAGAGAACAGTCTGGACACTTGAAAACAGACACCTTCTGGTTTTCAATGTGCTGATCAAAGTGGCGATAGAGCAAAGGTTGTAGAGTAAACACAGTGTCACACATAGAGCATTTATATATTATTCTAAAAACAGAAGCACAATAAACAATGTCAGTCACGTTGATGATCTATTTGCAAGAATCACGACATTAACTTTTTTTCTCATCACAGATAAGATCTGACATGTTTAAGCAATTGTTTCACACTGCCTGAAAAAAGTTAAACTAATTCAAAACACCCTTCAATTTCAAAATATGGGAGCAGTAGAAGAAACAGAAAACTAGAAAAAAAAAAAAGTGCAAACAAGAAGCCAGAAAACAACAGCATGTGCCAGTTATGGATACAACAACAATATCTGCTCAGAATACTGTGACAGTTCAACACCTTCAGTTTCTGAACTCACATTGTAGCTAAAGGATAATATCCCTGCTCCAGGTTACAAACCTGTTTATTGTATGTGCAGTATATTGTAAGGGAGTGATTCATTCAATTGCAGTTAGTAACATACTTCCAGATAAATACATTTTGGGCAATGTTCATGGCTGTGATGCTCCTGAATGCCAAACCTAGACTCTGTCAATGCCCTGAAGCTGCAACAGCACAGGACAGGATTTCCCTGATCTGCCATTCCAAGCCTTGGTGAATCTGCCACAGAAATGTAGAGACACCACCAAACACTTCCTTTCTTGGAGCACATGTGACTTTTGAACACAGGTTCCCCAGACTCCTGTTCTTACAGCAGTTTTCTAAGCACAGATCATGAGATAAGAGAGAAATCTAAGCCATGTAATCTGTAGTGCTGCAGAGAAAGTTTAGCTACAATACAAGAACCAACCACAGGTGCTCAGTACAGCAACAGGCACTTCCCATCTTTAGGAGTAACTTCCACTTAAAAAAACAACCATCAAACCCTCCTACCTGCTAAAGTGCTAAATCTTCTCATTAGCCACATAATATCCTTTCTATATCCCTCTAAGTAATTACCATTGATAGTGCATTGTTCCAGAGCTCTAGGGATCACTCTGCACTCTGTTTTGAGATGACAAGAACATGGGCATTGTTTCCATGTCCAAGCTGTCCTGGAACTCCAAATGAAAAACAATACACTGCTTCATATATTAACTGGGAAAGACTTTGTGCTGTCAAGGGGTCCCAGTTTCTCACACATGCTAAGATAAATGTATTATTTACACAGCATCCTCTGATGATCAATGTACTGTTGTCCTGCTTTCTGTGGTGAACCCTTCACTGCAGATCTGGAGATTTATAGAAATTCTTTCTGAATTTATCACATATAAAAACTGTAACTCTCTAAAGACACGACAAGCTGAATCTCTGTGTTTTCTATGGCAGCTAAAGTACTTTACCCTGCCTTCACAGAAGCAGAACTATCTGATAAAGATCCAAGTTTCAGACAAGTCTCTGGGCAAACACACCTGACAGTATGAGCTATGACTATACACACATGGAATATTTCCTTCAAACACAGCAAAAACTTAATTTTCAATCCTTAACATACATGCAACCATGTACACTGGTTTTGTTTTTTTTTTAATTTAATTGAAGTAGTCAGTGTTTAACATGCAACTGCCTAAAATGCTGTTCAAAGCTTAAAGGCAGTTGTGGTTCCACAGGATGTCATTTACAGGGATGCTGGAATAAGTCAGGCAGTTCATCCCATCCCATCCCATTCCCATCCCATCCCATCCCATCCCATCCCATCCCATCCCACTCCCAGGCTGGTTACTCAGCACTGCTCCTGCCCCACAGGACACACCAAAGCAGGCACATGGCCTTTTCACTTCCCAAAAATCTGCTTAGCATATTCATGTACTATCTTGGAATAAATACAAGTGTTATCTCAGGAAAATACTTTCAGTCATATAAAAGACATTTAGCATTTGGAAAGCTTCTGCACCAGAGGATAGTATTCCTCCTTCCCAATTTTTTTTTCTTGAAAAAAAAGGAACTTGTGGGATAAAACACTTTTACTGTAAATATCCATAATTTGGCTCCATAAACAAGAATTTCTCCAGTATTCAAAAAGAGATCAGCCATGAAAAATATCTGCCACTCCTAGACACTGCTTACTGAAAAAAGATCACCTCGGTGGTTTTCTGGGAAACCAGAGCTTAAGAGTATGTTACAGGAGAGAGCTTCCCAGAGTTGAAAGACAAGACAGCCATCCATTTCCCTATATTAAAATAATCTCATTTCATCCCACTGAGAATCCCTGCATATAAAAGTCATTTTTCACACACCAAATAGTTTAGTGCATCTGTTGTGCAGCAACTGTTTGTAATGTAATTGTAAATCACACAGTTCCAAGCAAACGCCAAGGGCAGGCAGCCAGACTGCCCAGGAGCCCCATTCCTGTAACAGAGGAGTGTGACTTGCTGCAGAGTGCCTGAGAAGCCCCGGGGCACTGCTGAGCCATGGCCAGTGTCCTTGCCCTGTGCCACAGCCCTGGGCTCAGCAATGGGGCTGGCAGGCTTGCGCTGGGTGCCAGTCACACAGCCTGGGTGCTCCGTGGTGCACCACAGATAACCCAAATGTGAATGCACTGCCTCAAATACAGCCTGGCAGCTCTGCTCAGAACTAGGCAAGCCAAGAACTCTGAGCACTGCAAGGGCTGGAAACATCCTACCAGTTACTCTGCGTGCATTTAAGGCAGCATTGTGATTAAAACTGGCAAATTTAAAGGAAACACCACTTCTTAAGAGGACTGTTCCACTATGGATTCTGTGACTTATTACAGTAGTACATCATAAAATTTCATTTCATTTTTTTATAATCAAAGTAAATTCGTAGAGGAATGCAATTATAAGTGCATCTATACGGAAAAAAACTAATGCAAAATACTTAATTCATTAACCTGATCAGAAACAATTTGGCACATCCAAGCACAGTTCACTTTTCATATGTGTAGCATCTTAGACAAACAGTGATCTTAATCTTTTAGATTTCTCTAATGAGAACTATGGGAACCTGAAAAAAGTTTTGAATGCTGGTATCTAACAGCCCCTGACTGATGATACTATCCTGAATTAAAACAATGTATCATTTCCCACGAGGCAGAAATTACTTCAATTTAGTATCAGATATGGCAAGTTTGTTGCCATTTTGCTTTGATGGAAGTGTAAACAAAGAAAAAAATCTGCTGTTAATATGTTAGAAGAAACAGTGAGAAACTGAACAGAGAAACTGAACAGAGAAAAACCTGTTAATATGTTAGAAGAAACAGTGAGAAACTGAACTCTTAGGAACGCTGGTTATCACATCACAAGACACCTTCTATGTTCTCGAGCGTGCAAGTTGTTACCATGCTGGTGATCCTTGCACGCCCCAGAGAGAACATGGAGCTCAGTCCCTGTTTGCTCTCAACAGTGCACTCTGGCAGTGAGGGAGAGGCAGATGGAGGAGAAGGGTGCTCAGAGGCTCACACCCGAAGGCTGGAGGAGTCTGCACACACAGCAGCACCTTCAGCACAGCTGTCCAACAGCTTTCAAAAAAGATCCTGAAGCCAAGTCCTACTTGTACCCTGTGTCACCACCTTCAGCAAACTACCACCTTTATGGGCAACTTTCCTAGCCACAGAACAAAACCACTTCTGCTTCAAGCCAGAAAGAGATTACCTATTGGAAAAAAAGCTTATATAAACAGATAAAATTGCTTTTTCTCAACTTCTCAACCACGTTATGAAAATCACCACATAAGCACCAATAGTATTAGCATCTCTTTTAGGAATCACATTATTTTAATTCACAGTAAAAATGCAGATGAACTAAGCAGATTAAAACATCAGAACGAGCAATGCTCTGGCCACCTGTCCAAGTAATTTGTGTAATTACATTTTGCAATCACTCTCTTGTAGCATGCAGTGCTTAAAGACCTGCTAGTGCATTCAGAGAAATGTCACCTCCTTTGCCCAATGAACTACCAGCTGAAAAGTCATGAAAGCACTACACAAATCCCACATTCCCAGCAGGCTGACAAACCAGTGCCTATCAGAGGTGTCCCGCAAGCACAGGACACAATGCAATTTCACGGCTCATTCAAATGCAGGCAAGTGCAGTAGAAGATGAAGTTTGCTTACTTTGGTTCGCCTATCTTGATACCCGGGTGTTGTGTGTAGGCATGGGAGTGCGTGCTGGGAGCAGATTTAAATGCCATGGGACAGATGGGACACTTGTAAAAGACTTCACAGTGACAACCTTGAATGTGAGACTTGAGTGCCGCCACGTCAGAGTACACGACATTGCAGTGCACGCAGCTGCGGAGAGAGCGGAGGAGAGTAAGTGCAGCCTGCCCCCAGCAGGGCTGGGCATCATCAACATGGGTTTTCAAGCAAAGGCAAGAGAGAAACACACAGGGAGAACAACTGGATAAAACTACATTACTCTGTCAACTTCAACAACCCCGTAAGAATCAACATAACCAGTGATTTGTGGATCACAAAGTAAGGGGAGAGCAATCTCACACACTGTCATTTGAAAATCTAAGAGATAAGAGGTCAGAACATGTTTTTATGTTATTACAATAAAACAGAAGGGTGGACAGACAAGTACTCTATTGATTGCAGAAAAATGCTTAAATCCTCTGCAAATTTGGAAAGAGATTTTCCAGAATGCATTTTTATCACATGCAGGGCATTTTTTAAAGTACACCACAGCAATTTAGAAACTACCACCAAATGGAAAACCAGTAAGGAAAATATTTTCACCATTTCCCTTGTTTCGATTTAGTGAAGATATACTGGTAATGATTTTCTGTACATGTAATCAAATCAGCACTTGGATTGAAACTCAGGAAAACTAAACCAAATCCCTACTATCAGATCAATATATCATGCTGGAATTCAGAAAATATTTTTCAAAAAACATACTTCTGCTGTGATGAAAATTTGTGACCTTTCTGCATCTATTCTAAAATGAAATTATTAAAAAATTGAATTAATATTAGAACATAAGAATTTTTATACACAATTATCCCCTTTAATGCCCTTCATGTCCAATAGCAAATGCTCCCAAATCAGTCCAAGAACATAGTGCAATCAGCAATTACCTGTCAAATGAGACAATTTCTTATTGATCAGTATTTTGCAGTAAGACTTTTACAAACTCTTCAAACGTAGAAGGCCTCCACCCTTCCAGAATTTTAATTTTAGCATCTATCATGGCAGTATGATTGTTTTCATATAAATGTCAATTTAATTTTTCAATAGTTTTACTGCCCTGATGATAGCAATAAAGCAGGAAATACAGTTCTACATTGAATTCAAAGATCCCATTTTACTTTTAAAATTTATCACCCTTGAATTTTATGAAATGTCATCCATTCTTTTTCTGCACATTTAATTTACACTCTTAATAATATTAATTGAGTTTATACCCATCTAGTCTCTGCTTACCAATGCATTCTCTAAAGCAGATTATTCTGGTCTTTTTTGGCTCTGTTAAGAGCTCTCCTAGAGAGCTGAGCCCTTTTCACAGCCGTGCACAGCGTGATGCACTCAGTAACACACGTGCTCCTGAGGTGTCCCTCAGGAAGCGGGGTGGCATTGCCACCTCCCCGTGCCACGGCCTGACTTTACTCTCTAGTGATGCCACATAACAACTGATCCTCAGCATCCACCATTGTATATCACAGTTCCCAAGGCCCAAGCCTTCCTCTCGGAACTGTTCTAACAGCTGCTTGCTTTCACCTTGGCAGGATGCAGGGAAACTTCAGGCTGAAATTTTCAGCTGATTCAGTGCAGACAACTAGCCTAAACCACTGAAGTCAAAGGGGACTTCCTGGCAGAGGCCTTGTGGAGAGGCAGGACAGGCTGTGCTGCTCATGGGGAAATGCGCCACAGTTCTAAGAAGAGGCTGGGGAGGCTAAGCAGGGAGACAGTAACATCCCCAGAGACTGCTTTTGCTTTCCTGAGTGACTTTGGTTTAGTCTCACCAGATCAAGATATTCTCAACTCAATGTGACATGAGATTTTACGAGACATCTTGAAAAGTTTAGTGGCTTAGAATCCCAGTGAAAGGGATTCTTTCTGCTGGTGTTACTGGGGCAGGCCAGGAGTCTCTAGAGGTGATTCCATGTACAAACCCAAGAGACAAACATGAGAGGGAAGAGCAGTGGAGTGCAGGAAGCAGATGGAGGAGAAATGCAGGACAAGAAAGACTACTGCTTGAGAGAAAAACGTAAAAGAAAAGAACCCAAAGAAATGAGAAAAGCTTGGAGTTATGTCAGGCCATGAATTCAAGCTGCAAACAGAGGCTTGATGCAGTAAAAATGCTTTCATCCCTTAGGGGACAATTGCACAGCCATCCTGGAAAATGAACTGTGGCACCTTAAGGGTGGAAGGAGCTACCTGCTGGAAGATTTAGAATGGCCTTTTTCCAGGCAGACAGGGTGAAGTGGACATGTTTTTGGAGTGCTAAGCAAAGCTCAAGGCACAGCTGGCTCTTCTGATCTCTTGCTGTGCCGCCTGCCATTCAAGTGCAAGGAAAATGCTAACAGAAAGCATCTTTTCAAATCTTTCAAAACTAAATGTTTCTGTGAAATGCCTCTGCTCCCCATTTTCTCAGTGAGCTGCCATTACAGGGAAATGTAAAAGTCAAAGGGAAACTGAAGAGTAACAAAGGAGAACCAAAAGACAAGGTTGTTTGAGAAAGACAATTTCCAAGTGATGTAAAGTGATAAAGTCAATGAATCTTGATTTGCCACAGAAAAGAGAACAACCGGACAGATGCAGCATGCCCATCAACATCTCAACCATACATTCTGGAAGTACTGACACTGACTCTTCTACCAGAAAGAACAATCTAAAATTCAATGGTTTGGAAAAACTCAAGAAGGTTTCTGAAAACCTGAAATGAAGATAATGCATCTGAATTCTCTAGACTTTATAAACCGTGAAGTCCTGAATCTGTGCTATACTAGCTAATATTCTGATTTAATCATATACAAAAGTGGATGCCCAAAACAAAGCAGAATCCTAATGTATTTATTCCAAAATTTCAGTACTGTTGCCATGACAATCTTAAACCCATGAAGCTGGTATTGTCGAAACAGTGTTTATGAAAATGGAAAACCACTTAAAAAACCATAAATTACACATCAATTGACAGCAAAAGGAATCATTATACTGACCGAAACCCAACTCTTCGCGTATAATGCAGGCAGTTCTTAGTGACATGGGTCTGGAAGTGGACAGATCTGCAGATTGCTCCACATTCAGGACACGTGTATGGAGATTTATGCTGATGAATTCTCTGGTGTGATGCAAAACTGCACTGGTTAGGAAGCAGCATCTGGCAGATATTGCATGTCTTCTAAATGATAAACCAGAATAGATGAGACAAAAGGTTTGGTTCAGCTCTACATAACGTCTTGTGTCAAACACTGCAATACAGCAAATAAAGGTTAAATGTCATAACTGGGATGGGACCCAGTGCAGTAGCAAGTACAAACACAAGCCCTGCTACCTGAGCTGGCAGGTGCTGGTAGCCAGACTGACTGGCATCCTGGGCTACAGAGCTCCTTCCTACACCATTGACCACGGAAGATACACGTGCTTTACAGAAATATTACTGGGGTGCCTTCCCAGATTACCTTCATAGTGCAAGGGGCCTACAAACAACTCCAGAATCAAATTACTGCTATTGTCTCTTATGGCCTGGGACTAGTGAACCTCACCAGTGACTTGCAAAGATTTAAAATCAAACCCAAGACTCCTTCATGACATCAGTATATTTTTGAACATGTATTTGCATGTTTTTAGGAATGTTCTAAGAATGTTCTGGCATACGTATTGACCTGTACACTCTACAAGAATATTGACCAAAAAAGATCTCTTAACAGATCTGCATTATAAATTATTTACTAACATATGCATGAAGAAATCCTGAAATAAATGCTCTGGGAGCACTGTGGCCTGGTGTGTTTGAACACAGTCTCTGTACAGACAAAGTTCTCCGATGTCCTGATGCAGCAAAATGCAAACCATTAAATACACAGCATGTTGAGCAGAGAAAACAGGCCATCAGTGCAATGCAGGTTGCACTGGCACTCCTGCCAGCCCACTACAGTAGTGTTCAGCATGGGTACATGCACTGCTCTCCTGCAGGGCTCTGCCTGAGTTCAGCTATCTACAGGGATTTCAAACTGGCACCTGCTTACAGCCTTTGGGACACAGCAGGGCTATACTTAGACACAAAGAAATACTCACTTTGAAATGCCAAATACTTGGCCTTAATTTACCAAAGAGTGTCCAAAAGTGGGGAACTCACAGCCTCAGGCTGACCAGAATTGTTTTGGGGTGTTAACTTTGTCTTAAGTTCAGAAAAAGGCAAAACCCTCTGACCAGCAGTAAGTGCCACACGTACTGGGCTCAGTACCATTCCCCAAATCTCTCTTTGGCTATTCCTGTATTAACAAGCTGTAATACAATACTGGAGAATCTGGAGCATAATTTGATTACGTAAGAAAACAGCAGACCAGAACTTCTTATTCCAGTAATTGAAACATTTGGAGGTTTCACAGTCCTTCCAAAGCCTTTGGCTTGCAGGACTTCTGAAGGAAACTGGGATGTGATGCCACAGAAGAGCGACGCAACATTCCAGCCCCAGCTCAGTGATCTTCCTGATTTTACAGCAATCTGCCAGACTCATTTGCTGACCCGACATGCCAGTAATGCTCTTAGTTAAGGCCCCTGCTCTGCTATTTCAGTGAGTACAGAAAATGTTTAATTGCAACTGATTACAGTAGAACAAGAAGCATCTACTGTGAAATTCTGACATTCAGCACGTTTGCTTACCATTTTATTTTGGGCTTAAGGTGGCATTAACTTCCAGTTCTCTCATTCCAACCCACACCAAAATAAAACACAGTTTGTGAAAATCATCACCTGCCTGCATTTAAAGTCAAAGTTTCAGAAAAAAAAAAAGGGTTAGAAGGAAAAATGGTGGAGGTGGAAAATAAAGATACACACATACACTGAGTATGAAGGGAAATGAGCTATGCAGTTTCCATGGGAGCTATATACTCCTATCTATAACTAAGAGAAATACTAACATTCATTAGCCCAGATTTGCTACCTTTTCAACCCAGCAAGTAGATGAGGGTTTTATTCAGCCAGGAAACCTATCAGTGAGTCAGGGTTAATACTCCTTTAGCAGGAATATGCCTTTAGATTAATATTCCTTTAACAGGAATATTAATGGCAGTAAAACATTACAGAAAGGTAACAACTTCATAGTGAATGTATTTTCATTGATAAGATTGTTCTACCATTGCTTATTTTAAACAAAACATTCTACTTTCGTAACAGGAGTATAAGAGCAGCTACTTACTCATTGGAAACACAAAACTATGTGTTTTCCATTTCAGGAGCAATTAGATGGGACACTAGAAAGAACAGTAGGCTGCAAATAACCTTTTTTCCTATTACTTGTTTGCAAAATCTAAGCGCTCACTTTTATTCTTTCTTCCTTCCAAAGAAAAAATACCAATCTCATCTAACTTCCCTGTCTTCTTCCCCCCACAATAATGGCAGTTTTACAGCAAAAAGACAGTGCCAAGCACTAAGAAGGAAAACAAATCAGGGTATTTCTCATCCAAGCTTTTCAAGAGGCAACATCTAATGAAAAAGTAACAACAAAACGTAGTAATAAATGCCTATACAGGGCCTTTCTCCTGGAAACACTACCCCTACAGGTTGCAACCAAACTCAACATAAAAAACAGCGGCTGCTTGACATATGAAAAGGACTACAAAATGTGTAATTAAGATGTAAAAGGATACTTCAACAAAGAACATTTAAAACTACATTTATTAAGCGTTCTTTTCAAATGGAAGAACGTGAAAATAGCTTATTTTCCTCCAGTGCTTTGCACTGTTTTTTTTAAACCTGCAGCTCAGCAGAGCAGGTTTCCATGAGGAAACACAAACACCCAGATAGGCAGCAGGCAATGCCAGCTGCTCCTGCAGCTCCAGGGGCTTCCCTCCTTGAACAGCAGTACCTGGGTACCCGTACTTCTCCCTCCACCTCCCTGTAGCTGCATTTTCACATTTTGTGAACATCACAATTGCTTTCCTTTAGTAAATTACCAGGATAAACAGTATCTAAAGGACACGTAGGGAGAGCAACTCAGCAGCAACAGGGCAAAAGCACCAGACAGAGGGAGAAAGGGAAGGGCAAAAGGTTTTGTTTACTTGGCCATAAAGACAAAAATCCTCACACCCTGAAAGTGAGAACATCACTTTGTTCTCTTTCAATTTCTATTTTAGCCTCATCCTCCAACCAATTCTCTGTCCCTCATCCAACTGCTTTGTCTTGTCACCTTCTTTCCTGCTTGCTTTTCCAGTACCAAAACCACCAGGTTTTTGCAAGGTCTACTGGACCCTAGATGGAATGTTACTTAATGGGCTTATTATGGGGAAAAAAAAAAATCTATCTACAACCAATATGCATCAGCAAATCAGTTAGCTAAACACCCTAAGTATCAAGTAGCCTGAGCTGGTGCAGAATGTACTCTAACGGTCAGCCATTAGATCCTGTTCAGAACTGCAGCAACATCTATGGATGGACATGTTCTGCTGAAGGAAACTCCCTGAGGCATGCACACCTGTAGTGTCTTACAAACAGAGATTCACGGCATTCCACCTGGAATCCAGGTAATTTCACTCCAACTCTGCCAGCCAATTAAAGGGAGGAGCTAAGGCAGAGCCACATAATCAAGGCTATTTCCACGTGCAAATCTCTTTACGTTACTGCCTGTAGTGGTAGGTGCAGTGGAGCTGCTTCATAGTACAGAATAGGTCCTACATGTAGTGAATAGATCCTGACAGGAACCTGCCTGTGCTCCTAGGACTAGTGCATTTTTTTCCTAACTGCAGGACTTAAAAATCTTTAGCCTGTCTACTTTGTGTGATTCCCAGAAAGACTCCTGGGGCATTCCTGTCTTGAGCATGCTTGCAGGTTTTCAGCTTCCCCCGCAGAAAGAAGCTGGAGCACCAAGCTCACCTGAATGCTTTGAAACACACCAGAATCCCTTTTAATTGGCACACCCCAACAGAGATCCAACCATATCATTTAATTAACCACCTTCACTCTGCCAGGATTATAAAATACATCGCACACTGATTAATATTACGTTTTATTGAATGACGTACTTCTTTCAGGTCAGGCCACATACATTAATAAATAATTTTCAAATGGTTTTTATGTTAAAATCATTAGCATTTGTAAGAGGAAAAGAAATGGAACCAAGTAAACCAATGGTCACACAGAAAGGAAGACGTGCAAGTGAGAACAGCACTTTGCACTTTCTGAGGAAGAGCTGAGGCAAACAGCAGCATTCCTGTCAGTAGTCAGTGTGCCATTTGTCACTGCCTGAGTCCCTCCCTGCACGTGAGGGGAATGCCTCTCTCACTTAGGGCACTTGGTGAAAACTCTAAAACCTGAAGACCAATCTAGAATGAATCACTTAAAGCTATCATTCAGGTTGAATAGATGGGCTGTTAATGAGGGTGCCAATTAAGTGGATTCCACTGGCTAGTCAAATTCCAAAGCACAGAAAGAAGCATTACCATATGATTAGTAATACCCACGATTATTTTCTGCATTATCATGTTCAGCTGTAAGAAAGCTAATGCTAAGTTTTAGCAAAAATATAAGTGTCAATTTCAGACTTCAGAGCCTATAAAGATTCTAAGTCTTATTTTAAAAGTGTCAACATTCACTATGTAAGTGCTTGCAAGACTTTCTATGGTTTTCATTTATCATTTTAATCACAGAGGTTCAGATGACAACAGCTAAATGAAAGTAAAAACATATCCAAAGTCTCCTAGGCTTATAGATGAAACATTGGAATGTAAACATAGGATACTCTACTTGTCCACTTGTGTCTGCGGCCTGCTGGAAATGAGTTGCAAGAGATGTCTCATCTTGGAAAACTTCATTGCACTCCAAACACTTTAGACTATGTCTACAGAGTTTTGATGGATCTTCATCTAGCGGCATAGCTGGAATGACAGGAGAGCTCGCAGGGGCCGAGATCACTGTCCCAGTTAAGCCAGTCTGGATCTTTGTTAGGGAGTGCGTGCCAGCTCCCCCTGCGCTCTGGAGCACAGCTGCAGCAGTACTGCTGGAAGGAGATGCTATCATTTGATCTGCTGGGACTGGTTTTAGGATCAGGTGGGAACACTGCATCACGACGCCTTTCTCCTTGTGCCCACGAGCATGGGACAGGAGACTACATTTATTGTAGAAAACTAAATTCTTTGTACAATGATTACAAGTCACTTCAATTCGCACGCTCCTCCTGTCGTAATGCTGGGTCAGGCTCTTCTCGAGAGCAAACGAGTCGCCGCACTCCAAGCACTTGTACCCTCGTGTCGGTAGCGTGATTCCGGCATTGGCAGGGGGGCTGAGGTTTGGGACGTAAACTGGTACGGGATTGACACTGCTCAGCACCTTATTGAATGCTTCCACTACAGAGCTCTGCAGAGATGACACCACCTGCACCCGAGACACTTTTTTCGAAGGCTGGGAGGCGGCTGCAGAAATTATTGCCTGCTTGATTTGCTGCTGGGGTTTTGTTAGCACTTGGCGCAGTTCAGAGGTGGTTTGAGCACCCTGAGGCAAAAGGTTAAGGTTGGCAAGATGGACTGTCTTTGGCACGAGTTTGGCACTGGCGAGGCTCGATGCTGGCACCACGACCGTCTGCTGCTGGATGGCGTTGGCAGCTTTGATAATGGCGCTGCTGGCACTCTGCACAGATGCAGCAGAGATGACAGTGGCTTTTACTGTGGTGTTGTTAGCCAGCTTCAGATTGATCACTTGGGAACCTGCAGTTTTCACTGCTGAAACGGGAAGGAAGGCAGTAGCCACGGGTTTGATAGTGACCTGCTTGGGGGCAAGTTCTGCAGATCCAACTGCATTGGTGACAACTGAGGACTGCAGAGGAGCTCTGGGAGGAGAGGAGAGAACAGCAGCAGAAGTTGGTGAGGACAGGAGAGATGTCATGGAGGTTACCATGGAAGCACTCTGCTCTGGCTTTTTACCAGAGTCCAAATCAACTTCTGGCAACACTCTAGTAACAGTTCTCTTGATCTCCCCAGAAGAAGTCTTGATGGTTTTTATGCGAACCTTAGGAATTGCTGGTGTTGACCCTGCGGGAGAAGACGGAGACCCTTTGCTGCTGTTCTCACTGGAGACGCTTCTGGGACTATCGGGCGGTTTGACAGACGGCTTCTTAGCACCATCGATGAGACTCTGAGACTCAGGAGATTTTTCAATAGCCCGGGGACTTTCACTCATGTCTTTTGGTAATGGAGAAGACTCTCCTGAATTAGCCTGTAAATCTTTACTGCTATCTGTAGCTGCCTTTTTAGCACTCAGTGCTGCGATTGCAGCAATGCAGGATGAAAGCTTTGCTGATGACTTTGCTTTGGACTGGGAAATGCTGGCAAGATTTGTGTCACATTTTTCAGTACTCAGTTTTCCATCAAGTACCCTGTTTTCAAGAAGCTTTTCAGAATTGTCTTTTAGTAACTTGTCCTCTGTTTTTCGAGTTTTAAAAGGTTCATAGACACCTAAATTCATGGAGCTTGTCTCTGTCTCTCGTTTACCAGTTTTATTTTTATCTATACTACTTGAAACAGTGATTCCAGACTTAATTAAGTTCTCCCCTCCAAGTGCCTTTAGTTTGTCATATTCCTGCTGTGATAGAGATCCTGCCAAGACATTTGCTCTGAAATTTGCACGTATCTCCTCTTTATCTGGGGGGTCATCCACCTCAATTCTCTCATCATCATCAAATTCTTCTGCACTTGATATTGGGCTGAACTGGTTGAAAGCTGAATCCTTCAGTGTAGTCTCAGAAGCTGACCCATCATCTTTAAGTGATTTCCCTTCATCTTTACTGTAACTCTCAAGAGCTGCTGATGTTAGAAAGCCATTGTGCAAGCTATTGCCTGTGGAATGGTGGCCGTCCTTATCCAGACCTTCGGAAGAATCAATAGTACGCACATTTTTCACAATGACGCTCACCCCAACATCAGATGATGATGGGACATGGGAGTCTTCATCTGCGTGAGCATTTTGTTTTATGTGGCTTTCGTGGTCATCATGTCCAGATTCAATAGCTGCTTTGGGATCTACCATGTCTGGTATGTCAAAGGCTGCAAGAAGGTCATCAAAATCTGGGGTCTTCATATCCCCCATGGCCATGTATTTGATTGTAAGCAAATCTGTAAAATAAGCAGAAAGTCATCACTTTAAGCTCTAGTAGCCCAGTCTTACACAAAACAAGTGCTTGTTCACATCTGCCATGCAAAGAAGTGCTATTTCACTTCTGCAGTAATGTTTTCAGAGATTATACATTACAGAACAGTGACCAAGTGTACAGTTGAATTATTACACCAAGAACTATAGTAATTCAAAACTCCACAGATAGTAACCTGGCAATTTTATTTTGGGCCCAAACTGCAGTGACTTTCTTCCTGTTCCCTCTCCTGCACTCACTCCTATCCTCACCCTCCCAGACTGCAAAATACCTGGACATGCATAAAAATAATATGAGACATTTGTAATTCCTCTTAAGTCTTGACTTTCCTTAACAGCTGCACTATTAATCTGAGGAGTCTTCCTGAAAATAATGAAGTATAAAGTAATAAACATCTGTAAGACTTAGGTATTCATCAGCACTGGCTACGTGGAAGTCCTTGTGGACTATGAGAAGGCAACTGAGGAAAATTTTTAAAGGATACTGGAATAGACACAGACATTTCAAATAAATATAGAAGAGTTTGGATATTTGTTTACACAGTTCACTTAATGGTTTTGGGCCCTTCGTCTAACCTATGAAGTTCTTAATAAAAAACAGATGCATGCATAGAATCAAAATCACAAAACAAGTTTCTCTGAGTATTAAATGGAAAAGACTGCAGATTCCAAAGCATATCAAATCCACGTAAACTGACAGAAAGCTTTGACACAGTTTCTTATAATCTGGGATACTAATTAGTTGCATTCTGGTTGTACATCTGTCCATAGGTGTCTTTTTACAGTTGTTGCATACACTCTAAAAGAGCTAGATAGTCTCCCTAGTCTGAAACTTCTTCCAATTATATATCCTAGAGTTTAATTAACATTTACCCATAACAATGAATGAAGACCTGCTTACACACTTAATTCCTCTTCCTCCAAGTATCTTTAAGATCACAACTGCCCAGCAGAGACAGAGCTGTCCTTTACTGAGAACTACTGCTGCCCTTATCAAGAACTTCACTCATTCTTCTAACTTTTCAAGCAATCAAAGTTAAACAAAAAGGGAGACAAACATGGTCACTTGTGATACACAAGGAAGAGAAGGTCTAACCTGGCCATTTTATTAATCTCTTCCTCATTATTCTAGGGCACCCATCTTAAGATTCAGTATATAAACTATGTTTCCACTACAACTGCCAGGACTCTCTAGCTATATTCCTCCTCTCCTTTTTTTTTCCTCCACAAACTTTTTAGTAACTCTTTCGTTTAAGGATAAAACTCTGCCTTTTATCCAAGATCAAAATCAAGCGACACCTTTGCTGCCAGACGAGCTGTGAGTCTACTCCTTCTCTGGGCTATCATGATGCCTGTAAATACTTCTTACATTCTCAATTTTTACTCTTTTATTTAGTCCTTAACCTTTGAAGAACAAACCAACTCTTCCTCCTTGACACTCACCTTTCTATTCATCCAGATCTTCCACATAGCTAAACCACAAGTTTAACAACTTTATACAGCTGTTTTAATTGGACCAGACCATCTTTTCTGCCTTACTGAATTCCTACCCTTTGCTTCAAATCCCATCTAAATATCTAATTCCTTGCTTTCGTTCAGACAAATACTCAACTTCAATTCCCTCAGCAGCAAATCCATTTGTTATCAAAGGAAAAAGGAAAACCACCAAATTTAATCTTCCTCTACCTATGGCATTCACATTCTTGTGACTACATTCCTTTACCTGCCCTAAACTCTTCTTTTTACTGCTCTTTGTACTACATACATTTGAGAACTATGCACACTGTAGGATGGAGATGTTTTCTTTTGCATGTTCTTCCAAAAACACCAGCATTCTTTCCAGTTTTGTGAAATGAGAACACTGTGAGAACGCTGAGAAACCTCTTTTCAGGGTCTGGCACATGGCAGCGTCTTGGTTCTGTTATAGCCACATACAGGAATTAGTCTGTTACTTCTACTGATTTCCAGGCAGACACACTATTCCAGAGCAAAATTCCAGTCACCTGGAATAATTACTCCACCTCCAAACAAGAGTAATGATGCCTAAGTAACATCAAGCTCATTCTGGAAGAAAATGCCTACACAGAGAGCAATACCAGCCTAACCAGCATAAAACCATACTTTTTTGGGTTTTTGGTTTCTGTATTGTTGTGACGAGAATTTTCATCGGGTAGAGAAGACAAGGGATTCAATCAGAATTACAGTAACATGTATCCTAACACTAGACAAATTTCATCTTAATACACAGATGATGAGCAGTTCATTGGTTATCAGTAAGTATGACTGACTTACACTTCCAGTCATTTGCTCTGAAAGCCAAGCGTTGTACAGACAGACAAAGCACTATGCTAATCTAGCCACAAAACCTTCTTCAGGAAACGGGAACCACATCTCCAATCACAGCCTGGCCTGCTTTGACATACTCAGCAGGCAAGTGGGATGTGCAAGAGGCCACTTCAACCACAGTCAGCAATGGCTCTCATGCTTATACACATAATGAACGGCTTCCTTTTCACTATCAAAGGGCCCATGACCTGCTACTGTTGCAAAACCCAGACAAACACCCAGTTCCACAAATCACAGAAATTCCTTTTGTAATATGCAAAGTAATTCTTACCCTAGGAATTTTTGATTTCTTAGGATAACGGTCTTATTTAGCATCTATTTAGCATCCACAGCATCAGTAAGGTCATGCCAGTCCTAATGTAAACATCTTTGTGAAGTATGGGGTGTTTTACAGTTAGAATTTATTCCAAGAACCTACTTTTTCTATATTATACACCATATCCACCTGCCTTCAAAAAAGGGGAAAATCCAATTTGCTTCCATGCTCAAGACTCAATGAGTAAAAGACTTAATCCACCATTCTGATGGCCAAAATAGGGTTACTTGTAGTTTATGATTCCTTAGGAGCCTCATCTTGTAGTCCAACACATCAAGTTTTGAACTATTTCAGGTATTTCAGGTTCTCTTTGGGTATGAGAAAACAAGATGGTAAAGAGGAGGGGAATCTTCTGGAGTCTGAACCACTGCTAGCACAGTTTGAAGAGAACCACACACAGCTGGTTCAAAGTTCAGGACAATCAGCCTTCGGCTGGCAAAAAGAACAGGGATGTTTCAGCATGAGCAAGGAATCTCCTTATGCACAACACAGGGCTGAATAGGCCATCCCCAGCTACAGCTGGCCACATGAAAACCACCTGTATTTATCAAGAGATTCAAGCCATGGTTTGGGTCTACCTACTTCCCAAATCCCTCCTAAAACAGAGGTGAATTCCTGAAAAGCAGGGAAATCTACATTCCACTCTTTTTCTAGTCTACCTAGAAATTAATTAAAATCATGGCTTAATTTTGTACTTCTATATGAAAAATAGGCCAGGGCAGTAACACGTGAATAATTCAGATGCACAACAACAATGAAGAGAATGTTGAGATACCCAAATGAAAGCAGACTGGAATTACATTCTAAATGGCACAAGCTTCCCACCTCTTTCCTTTAAGGTACTTTTTCTGAGGTGGATGACAATTGTGGCCGAAGCACAGCACGGGCAGCTGCAGCCTCTCAGGGAGCTCTCCCAGCCAGGCAGGGCCCAGCAGGGCAACAAGCAGGCCCGAGAACATCAGGGTCGAGTTTGGGGTTTTCTGAACATATATTCCTGGTACTCTGCTGCATATTTGTATTTTAACACATAGGCATATGGCTAGGGAAACAACAGTCAGTCAATTCATTCCAAAGGGACTTGGAATGTGATAAATCCTTACCCTCATTCTGAAGATCAAATAACTGAGACCAATGCAAAATGAGATCCTGGGTGCTGATACACAAGAGCAGCCCTCCAGCATTAGCATTTGCTGCTGGAAAGCTGGCCTGTGTGCACAATCCAAATCTCCTGATGAAGAGCGTTTACAGATATTACTAGACTGAAAAGAACACTGCAGACTCCATCTATTCAGCTTTCTCATCTTACAGCCACCAAAAATCCCTGCAAATTCAAAATCTCCTTTGTTAAAACCAAAAATTCGTAATACAGATAGCATTCAAAAACCCAAACAAAACAGATTCAAGGAATTCTGTCACAATCCAAGAACTTAAAATTTTAAAGCTGCCTACTACTCTAGCAGAAGGAAAAAAAAATCCCAAAAGATGCTCTTGTGTAATATATGAATTTTAGCTGACACTTGGAAAAGAACATGCATCCTCATCTGGAAGAGATCCTATTCCGAGCATGCAACAAGAACTCCTGTTTGCAGCATCATTCTGCCACAGACGTCTCTAGTCAAATATAGACCCTCTGCATCCTGATGCTGAAGAACAGGAGCAGAAACCAGCAGAGTGATCTGTCAGGCACTTTGCTCTGCCACAAGCTATTCACTGCTCTATCAAACCTGAAAAACAGCTTATCACAGCTGCAGTAAAGCTCACAAACCCAGAATTTCAGGCCAAAGGGTAGTATGCTATTTTCACTTTTCTACGATTAATAGCTCAGTGCCTTACGTAATCTACTGCAGTCAGAAACAAAAGGGTTCCCTTGTATTGTCACCCTGCCTCAGCAGCCAGCACACAACTTACCCAGTATCCACAACCTCTCAAGGCTTTTAGGACTGTCTATTCTGCTGAGCACACAGGAAAGGACCCTCATTTCACACCACCACAGAGCATTTCCAATGTTCTGCCTCCATATTATCTTGATTGTAGGTTACCAAACCAGCTAACACAGCCAGGACTGGGAAGATTTTTAAAAAATCACACTGGTTAGGATTCTAGAGTTGCTGATTTCCTGTTATAGGAAGTAACAGTTCCAGCAAAAGAATCCCCCAGGCAAAATGTTAAGTGATCCACTGTGCAAGCTCTAACAGCCTTTGTTCTTCCCTTTGCTAGATTCATTACTGCTTCCTTCTCTCTGCCCCTCTCCCTCTCTCTGACTCCTTCAGATTTCACTATAAGATAAAAACGTCAGCACAAATCTAAGTACACATTTTGTATTTGCTAGTTCAGAAAGAAAAACTAAAAATTCTAGCCATTATCCATTGCTTTAAGTTGAAAGCAGTCAGCCCTCTGTAGTTGCTGCATTGCCCATCCAGTTTCCTATGCACAATATTATAATTCACGCCACTGGAGCTCCATCCAGCCCCCAAAATGCATCTTTCCACTTGGCTGCTGCAAAATCCTCCCCAGGTTACAAAAGTTTAAGAAAAGCCATCCATACTATTTCTTTTGCACAGGCTTTTTCTCTGTAAGCGATCTTAAGTACGTGTTTAATAGCGAAGACCTTAATTAAAACCAAGTACTGGGTCACTGAGATGTGGTCAAACAACAACCTGTAAATAATCAGACAGCAAATCCTGCATGTGTGAGTCTCTTAATACAGCACAGAACTGCTCCCTGCCACAACTGGTCGGCAATTCATGATTGTCATTCAGAGGCCTATTTGTATCACTACACTGTGAAAAAAAAAGTTTATCTGGATATATTTCAATGAAAATACTGTATTTAACCAAGATATCAGTAAGTCTTTACAAATAATAGCTTTGATCCTTTTAAAACTGGAGGACCTTAATAGCATTTCTTCATTAACACTTAAGCAATTGTTTCCTTCCTAATGTGCCAAGTGTGCAATCAGGATGTAACTCCAATCTATTGTTCTATTCAGCCCAAAACACCAGTCTCACCTTGTGAACCTTGACCTTTGAGGGATTTTTTTAGCCAGTGCTCAGTTACTGCCACAGCCGCATTACCTCTGCAAACACCAAAGGGTTAAAGGCAGCCCCAATCAATAGGCCTACAAGAAAAAAAAAGGAAAATGAGTATGCCTTACAGCATCTTTTCAATGCTTTTATGCACAATTCTACAACAATATTGTTTCCTTCTGGCCTTAGAGAAAGGCACAGAACCCCCCCCCCCCAATTAATGTTTCCTAAGGAAGCAAACCACAAGACAGCACCCTGTAAATAAAACAGCATGCAAAGCATCCTCAGTCACAAACATATCTACAATTACAAATAATTAAATCCATTTTATTTAGTTTAGTTTTAAAATAGACTGCATAACCAGTGTCCCACCCTTGCAAAGCAAAAATATTTTAGTAAGGGTCATAAATCTCAGCTCTTGCCCATTCCTTAAGCATAAAAAGGCACGAAAAGCCAAAGTAATTTCAGTTACTGCAAATATGTACATTTACATACAGAACCCTTTATGACTACGTTAGCCACATACCAGTGCTGTGTGTCTAAAGTGTGCATTCACATACTGTTTTGGGATGGTATCTTTCTGCAAGCTCCTCTGCTTTTGGCTGCCATGAAGGGAGGAAGCTATCCCAGTGTAGTAGCTCAGTGACTGCATTGTGTTCAGGAGCTGATCTGCCTCAAACCAGTTCCAGCCGGTTCTGGTCACCCTACATAAAAAGCTATGGCAACCCTCGCTGAGTTGCCAACAAGACCCTGAAAATCGCAGGGGCTGGTTTTTGTGTGGCGTGGGGCCGGCACAGCCCTGTGCCCCGGCTCCCCTCCTGCCCGGCCCACGCGGCCCCTGCTCCCCAGAGCCCCCCACACGCTCCCTTGCTCGCCTCCCCCACTTACCTCCCACAACCTGGCTGAGAGCTGTGTGTGCGTGCCTGGCTGTAGCTAACAAAGAGACCGCAATAAAAATCCTCATAGGATCTCTCTTGCAGCACCAGGCAGGCTCGGCCACAGCCCTGGGAGACAGGCTGCTAACCCGGGCTGCTGCCCCTCTGCTCCCCCAGATGAGGGGTGGCTGCTCGCACGCGTAACATCTGCCCCCTCATGCCCACGGCCATGGGGTGCCCCATCAAGGGCTTCTCCCATCTGCCCTCCCCACTCCTCGTTCCATCTGGGGCCGCCCGAGTGGCATTTTCTGTGCTCTGAGCAGCATTACTATAGAGTACCCACAAATGCGCCTCCCTCCCCTCAAGAAAGCCATTTCCGCAGTAGCAAGATGCCTACAAAATAGTTCCTTTGCCCCCTCCTCGCAGCACCGACTTGGCTGCTACACTGATTTTGTTTTTTTTTTTTTTTTTGCTATTCGACTATGCTGGAGGCCTTGAGAAGCAGCGAGCTGCAGCCCCACGGCCGGGCAGCCCCCCCGGCTTGCACCCGCCGGCTGGGGAGGCCCGGTCAGGCTCTGCGCAGCTCCCACCCCGCAGAGATCGTGCGGACCGGCCGCCTGCCCGGCCCTGCGCCTCTCAGGCGATGCCTGCCCAGGGTCTCAGCCCCTTGCGGTGCCCACGCCGCTCCGGGGGTCCGCACCCACCTGTGCCCGTGGCCGCTCTGCTCCTGCCCGCTCCCCTTCACCTCGGCCACGCAAGGCCCTTCCTCCTGCATGGCTGACAGGCACCCAGACCGAGACAGCAGCCACCCCGCTCCTCTTGGCTACTCACCCTTGCTCTGGGAACACCAGTAACCACCTCCGCCTACGCGCTGAAACCCCCTCCTCTCGGAGGCTGCGGGAGATGCTGCTGTGCAGGGCTCCCTCCGGCTGGGTGGGCGACCCCGACAAAGCCCCTCTGCCCCTGGCTGCACCTGCAACTGAACAGAGGTCTCGGGCACAACCCTGCACCCCTCCCTGCGGAGACACCTTCTTCGCATCCCTCATCCCCACCCCGTTCTGGGGAGAACCACCATGTTCTTCCGCTGCCTCGGCCCGTCTTCCCTGCACAGGCTGCTGCGGCCGCAACCGCGGCCGGCCCTCCCTCGGCCCCTCGGTTCGGGGGGCCGCTCCCTCCTCCGGGCTGCCGCGGCCACGGGCACCTCCCCGCGGGTCTGCGCGCTCCCGGCCCGAACTGGCCCTGGCCGAGCGGGCCTTGCGAACCCTGGGGACGGCCGGGGAGGAGAGGCCGTGGCCCCTTCGGCGGCGGGGAGAACGATCCGCCCTCGCCCGGCCGGCCCGGAGCCGCCGGCCCGGGCAGTCCCTGCACGGGTGCCCGCGGGCCTCCGGCCGCCGCCGGGCCGGGAGGAAGCGACCCCATAGCATGCAACCTCCGGTCCCCATGCGACACACCTGCTGCGGCCGGAGCCGGCGGGCTCGGGCAGGGCTACGGCCCGCGGTGCGGCCCGGCCCCGCGTCGGAGGAACATAATGGCAGGAGGCTGCGGGGCTGGGCGGTGGGGGTGGGGGTGCTCGGCGGCACAGATGGGGAGACGCTCCCGTGTGATTCCGTGTGGAACGGCTCCCTGGAGAGTGCCGGGGGCGGGGAGGCTGCGGGGCCGCCGAGCGCCGCGGGGCCGGGGCCGGGTCGCGGCCTCCCGCAGCCCGCACAGCTCGGGGGGGTTTCCGAGCCCTGCCGGCGGGCAGAACCGCGCCGGCCGCCGGGGCCGATCTCCTCCGCGCCGAAGCCGGCGCCGCCCGGGTGCCGTGGGAGACGCTCCCCGGAGCCCGCCGGGCGCTCCCCGTGCCCGAGTGCCTCAGGCCTCGGAGGGCAGCCGGGGGAAGAGCCCGCGGCCGCTGCTCCGGTTGCAGGCCAACAAAGGACGGGAGGAGCCACACGCTGCCAGCTCTGGCGGCTCAGCCCCTCCGCCGGCGCTGCGGCCGCTATGCCCGGGCCCGGCCGGGGTCACCCCCCAGGTCCTGGGGCGCGGCCGGGAACCGCGTCCCGGAGCGATGCTGCCTTTGCTTCCACACCCCGTTACCCGGGCACTCTGGGGCCCACCTGCGCAGCGCCTGCGGCCCGTGCGCTGCCTCTGACCGGCCGCCTTTGTTGGCTGCGCAGCATCCCGGCGGCATCGCCATTGCTAGGAACGGCAGGGCGAGATCCCGCCCTCTCCGGTACCACCGTGTAGCACCATTTTCAGAATGTGAAGTTGTGCACGCGAATCGCTTTATTGAAGCATACTAATGGCTTTAAATACATAACACCCGTCTCAGGTTTACGCTACGAGCATACAGTATACGAAATATTCTAGATAAAATAATGTGTATTAGTGCATTAGCGTCTGGTGTCTTAGCGTCTCTTACGAGCCTGTTAGGAAGGCAGCAGAGTCCCAAAGGCGTTCTGCACAAGCACAGCTCCTTCTGGGAAGCTGCCCCAGTAGCTGTGCCCGCAGGTATCGGTAGGGCAGGAAATTAACCATCGCGCCATGCCCTGGCTGCTCCAGTCCTCCCTCCACATAAAAATTCTAACTTATTCCAATTAACCAAAACAGCAGCAGAACATAGGTTCTACTGATTTGAATTTTAATATAATAAATCGATTTTAGGATTATATGAAAGTGGATTTGTACACAAGTTTTAATGTTCAAGAAGGGTCATGCAATTCAGCTTGCACAAGCCTTGGGCTCATCCTCCAAGTGACTTGTAGAATTAGGCCGTGATAATTACAACACCCTATTTCTTCCCAATTCACCAGTAAACTGATTTGATTAAAGAAGTGAAAACTACATTCTCTTTACTTCCATTGAATTTCTGTGGTTGGCTTGCATAATAGCATAAAAGAAGATGGCAGCTGCTACTTCTACTCTGTTATTAATATCTGAAATGTTAATCAGTTTCACAGTTCATACATGGCACAAAGGTCCTTGCGTGTGCTGCCTTTCACACTTGTTTTCCTTCCAGCCAGGTGTCCTTGACAACTCCACAGGAGAAAAAGTCTGTCACCCTAAGTATTTGACTTAAAACACATAAAATGAAGAGAATTTAAAGGATATCTTACAAGTCATGCCAGGCTGATAACACTTGTCCAGTGTTTTTTTAAACTCAAGCACACAAAAAAAGAGGTTCAGCACCATGACTGTCCCTGCAGTCACTTCTGCATTGGGAGTTTTTGGCATGTTGACCTTATGTCTTGGCTCTGAAGTCTTAGACCAGAGGTCCTGTTCACTCTCC
Organism: Calcarius lapponicus; assembly: GCA_039654755.1. Taxonomy (NCBI): domain Eukaryota; kingdom Metazoa; phylum Chordata; class Aves; order Passeriformes; family Fringillidae; genus Calcarius; species Calcarius lapponicus. The sequence continues at coordinate 7,224,433 of CM077481.1, forward strand.
CAGACACTCTGCTACATAATCCTTAGAAGCCGTGGTGGAGGAAATTCTCCTTGTTGAAGTCATCCTTTGTTACCCCTTGGCTTTGCAGCAGCCAGGTTCAAAGTGCCCAGTCCTGCTGTCCTGGCATGGACAATGTCCATCCCAGCCACTGAAACCATCACCAGTGGATCTTTCCAGCTGGACTCCAGCTCTGAGGTGCGATCTCCCAGAGCCCCCATAACTCGTGCTTCTTTCTCTGGGAACCTTGAGCCCCTCCCTTTCTTTTCCTGGAGAAATGCCTCCAGTGCGGCCTGCTGTTCCTTCTGAGCAGGCAGCAAGGAGTGCTGCCAACCCAGAACACTGATGCTACAGTGAATGCTGAACTTGAGTGCAATAGTAACTTCTTAATTATTTAACTTCTAAGGATTTTAAGGCTCTTGAAATTCAGAACTCGGAACAGTGGTGTATTCATTTCATGCCTTCTGTAGAGGGATCAATTTTAACTGCATCAAACAGAGCTTCTGCACTTTAAAGATGTGCTGGGACCAGAGAGGATTTTGCAGGCAGATTGACACAATAAAAACTGAAGTTAATTTACATTTGATTTTTTTAATGTCAGAATAAATACTGCCTGTTTTGTCCTTCCTACTGTTGGGGAACAATAAGAGAACATTTCCTTTCTAGCGAGCAAAACATGCTTAACTTAAAGCAAGAAGGATAAAATACAGATTCCATATTTCCAATCCTAAATTTGTTTTCAGAGTAATAGCTTTACAACTTCTGGCAAATGCTTAATAGTGTTTGTTAATTCCATTGCTTTTTTCACCATAAAATTTCTTGTAACATGTAATCAACAAGAGCAGAGCAGAAGCTTATATTTCTTGTTTTAGAATACTTATATTTTTCTTTTTATCACTGTTTAGAATGCAGTGGTACTTTCCTTTAACCACATATATTTAAACATTCGATATTTAAAGACCAGCTTGCAATTAAATTTCCCCTTTTCAGATGTTCCTATCACTAATCTCTAGGTATTTTCTTGGGGAAAAAAATAATTTTCTTTCCCTGGTTATTAAAATATATCTTCTATTACATTTTGGACTAAAAGCCCCAGGACTGCTTTTTAAAATTATGAGTTTTATTAAAAGAAGGCAATTTCATAGGAGATAAGGACTTTGGTAGGGAGAAATCTACAAACACTGCCCAGAGCTGAGGAATAGCTCCGCAACAGGCAGTTTCCCCCAGATCTTAAGAATGTGTTCATGGGAGATGGCAACTCATGCTATCCACCTGGAAGGAGAGAATCTTTAACTACAGAGTGAACATTTGCAATGCCCAAGTAGCAAGAAGAGTGAGAAACCCCAATGACTCTCAAGATGTTAAATACTGTAAAGGCCCAAATACTGCAATGTCTTGAACAACAAGAGACTCCCATTTTTAATAATCTGTAAAAGAGATGCTGGTTTAGATATAATACAAAGCCAAGAGGATTTGTCAGGGCTTAATTATACCTTTCTTTTGGCTGTTAACCAGAGCAAACTAAACATTATCCAGAGAAATCAGAGTGGGTTAGTGAGGATCATGGATCATTAAAACAGTTCTGTTTGTGAGGAGTTGCAGTCAATAGCTCAGTTTTTCCACATGTATGAGGTATGACGTATGAGGTAAGACTGTGCTGTGCCATGCTGAGAGGTCCCAGCTCCTCTGAACAGGCAAGAGCAGAACACACACCCCTCAGACGCTCACCTAACATGTGAACTATAGTATGAAGTGTATTCCCAGTGGGAAAAAGGGCTTTGCTCAAAATCTGCACATAGATGAGCCTCAGTGTTGCCCGTGCAGCAGGCCTGGTACACAGGCCATATGCCTGCAGCACTTGCTGCCTCATCCCCAAGCTGCCAAGCGGTGACACTGGTGTTCAAGGCAGACAGCTGAAGGCACTGTCACAGGGTTACATCTGTTGGCAAAAGCCTGCCTTCAGCCCAAGCATTTCTAGATATGAAATAGGAAAAATGAAATAGAAAATCCAGGATGACTTGATGATTGTCAAAAGTTAGGAAGGCATTTCTTCTGCACAGGACTACCGTTTTTGGAGAAATTGACAACTCCTAGAGGAGCAGCAGCAGCAAATTGACTGCTCCCCAGAGGCAGAGCAGCCACAGCTCCTCTGGGCAATCTGCCAGGGTCTCACTCCCCTGACAGGGAAGAATTTCTTCCTTATTTCCAATCTAATCCCGCCCTTTGTCAATTTAAAACTTAAAAAATTTAAATCCCTTGCCCTGTCACTACAGGCTCTGGTGAAAAAATAGGTACCCTAACACTTTATGTCTGTATACTCCATTTATACAGCATCTAGCACCCTGAGGCCCCCTGGGCACTCAGTGCATCACACCAGCACTTTGGCCAGAGCAGCAGCTCAGGATGTGCAGGCAGCAGCTGCTGAGGGACAGCACACACCTGATCACAGCCACCTTTCCAGCAGCACAAAGAGCACAGCCTCAGGCCAGACCTCCCAAACTCAGTCCCCAACCTGCTTACACAGCACAACACAACCACACGCATATTGCAAAATGCAAGGCTGATGGATTTTGGGATTTTCCGTGACACTGTTCTCTTTTCCAATTACGAACATGTTCCGAGTGCTGGGCCAGAACCCCTCAGTCAGCTCCTCATCAGGAATTAGCCACCTGTGTGATTAACATCAGTACCACAGAGCTCAGCAGCCTGGCACATTGAAGAATGCCTGTTTTGTTCCCATACGTGCCATATGTACGGGGCTTTTTCCTTCCTCCTCCTTATATTTATTCAAGTATACGAGGATTATTTCTGAATTATTCATCATACAATATCTGATTAGACTGTGGCGGTGCCGGTTCCCACTGCTTAATGAATGAGCCATTAGGCTTTTGCAGATGGTGCCATCAACAGCCCCTGTGCTGTGCGTTCCATGCATTTACCCAGCAAACGGAGAGCGCTGAACCTGAACAGGGTGTGGGAGATGAGTAATACTCAAGCAGTGATCCCACAAAGCACACAAAGAGAGCGAGTGTTGCTGTAAAACTTACATTTGGTCCTAGATGTTATCTAATACAATTGTATCAGAAAATCTTAGCATAGCTGAGTATATATCCCACCAAACTACCCAATACATCACTTCAAGTGGGGAAGTAGAGGACAGAAACTGCCAGCAGTTTACCTATGTGGTCCTGCAAGGTGTGACAACTGCTGCCATGACTTATGGGCATGAGCAGGGCCAGACACCCTCTGTGTGCTCCACACACTTCTTTGTTGGAAGAGGAGATGGAGAAGAGAGAGAAGACACTGTATTCCAGGACCCAAGTGGGTTCTGTGTCTGGGAGAACAGACACAACAGGCACAGCTGCACCCTTGCTTTGGGAGGGCCTTAGGAAGTGGGAGACAGTGCATAGCTGCTTGAGAAATCCATCCCAAATCACACAGCTTGGCAGCCTTCCTGCTGGTCCCTGGGGGCTGCCACCTGCACACCTGGGGAGAGGATCTGGGGATGGTGCTGTGTGACACAAGAGGTGCTGCCTCTCTGCAGGAACGGGCACACAGGTGCTCGGGACCAGCAGCAGCTGTGCTTGCACTTCTGCCTTTCCAGAGCCTTCTCTGGAAGCACATAATAAAAGAAGGAGGAACCCAAGAGTGATTTTTCTGCCACTTTTCCTCTGTTTACTTCAGGAAATGCTGTCCTCACAGATGAGAGTGGCAGCAGCAGCTCAGCCTGGCTGTGGTTCCTGATTCCAAGCTTCCCGTGATGATCTTCCTACAATGAAAGCAAAGTTAAAATCAAGGCGCCTTGCTGGTTTGTGGCCAGCATGGACACGGAGTCTTTGAAGCACTCATACTTTCCATGCTGGTCCTTGGCATCTCCTGCTGGAAAAAGGACATCTGATTCATCCCCACCTACCGAAGATGAGTCAGGATTATACAAATTCCATTTAGTTTGTGTAACAACACTACTTCCCATGTTGCAAGCTTTCCTGTCTGCTGCCATAAAAGTCTACTGAACAAATCTCTGAACACACAGTGACAGCAAGAGATGCCCCCAGTGGAGCATGACCTGGTTTTTGGTCCCTCCCTAGGACAGAAGACAGACGGGGGCTGCTATCACCATCTTAACTTCTTTCAAGTCGCAAATACTGCTGCCTCCGTGGTGATTCTCCCACCAGACAGGATTTAATAACACCTGGCTATTGGCTGCAGCTCAAACAACAGCTTGTTGGCAGCTTCCCTCTCCTGACAACCTGGCCCCAAGGTCTACTGCAGGCAGTCCCCTAGCCCCAGGTACACATCCTGTCCTTGCCAGTTCACTAAATCCTTACTGGGTTTATCCATGCTCCAAAAATGACTTTGCCTGTGTTAGCATGGCAAGAGGGAGGGAAGCTGCTGCATTCCCCACCTGCTGAGTGCTCTGCTACTCCACACAAGTGTTAAAAGTACCCAACAACCTACACCACCAAAAATACTTTAGAGTGCACCTGTGTTAGAAGAACACTTGTGCTGGCATACCGCACTACCCTACAGCATGTCACACTGCTCCTCGGGTGTGCCAGCACCAGGGACAACCCTCTTCCACTCAGAAAGGGACAGAGGAGAGCAGGATGATCTCTTGGGTACAGAGGAGGGGAGAGCCACCAGAACAGCATCCAGCCTCAAGGGTTTCACTGCTTAGCAGCAGCCCCTGCTTAGCTCCATCAGCCAGATTAGCAGTCCCAGATGGCTTTCTCCTCTGCAGTAAAGGTGGGCAGGCTCTTGACTTGTTTCATGTGAACAAACAGCTGCAGCAGCTCCAGCTCCAGCCTGCAGCCCCTGCCTGGAAGGGTGCCCCAGTGACAGAGCACGGCTCCCTGTGGGACACGAGCTGTGGGGGCACACAGGGGTTCTCCCAGCTGCCGTGCTTGAGCATGGGCTTCCCACGCAGTGCAGGGACCACCAGCAGCCAACAGCTGGGCACCTGCTGCTGTCACTAGTGACACTGCTGGGGCTGCCTGCACCTGCCTGGCCAAATTATAGGCTCACGTTGTCTGGGGGGGTTCATCCTCCCTTCCGGCCCCAGGGATCTTTTCTCTTTGTCCTTTCACCTCTGAAACCTCTGCTTCAGAAGTTAGGCTCCCACGCAGCTGATGTGCAAGAACTGGCTTGGCTTCAGATCAGTCAAAAATCTCCGTCTTGCACTGTACGGGTGCAAATAATAATGCAGGCTGAAAAAACAACTGCTGAGCATCATCTCTCTACTCATGAGATTTTTTAATTACTTCTTAGAGCTGTCAAAAAATGTCCATCTTACATAACTAAACCCACTCTAGTTTGTGATACATCAGAATCCTAATAATACCTTTTGTACCTTATATATACACCACAGTTTGAACATCCCAGAGCTGGCAGGCAGATGGAGTTTTAACAGGAACTATTCCATCAACAGATGCTACTACCACCGAGTTCTCTTTGCTCAGTCTGGGAACGAACTGATGGGCAAGGCAAGAAAACATGTTTTCTTACAGAGACACCATCTGCCAGCTTGAGAAGCTGCTGTCAGGAGTGACTCAGGATAACTCATATAAGGAAAAACATTATTAATACCATTCTCAAGACAGCCGTTATTAACTACACATTAACTGTATTGTAACTATTGTCTAGCATCAAGACTATAGCAATAAGAAAAAACTAATTAGTCTAAAAGGAAAGTAACTGTAAACAAAATTACTTGAGAAAGGGCAGTTATTTATCTTGGGAACCCTTAGGTAACAAACCTGGGTTTAATCCTTCTTTGCTGTCATATTCTGTTAAGAGTTGTTGCATGATATCAGACAGAGCTTTTCCAGTTGTGAAAACTTAGTTTCCACAAAACAACAACAAAAAAAGGTTTTTGTTTATCGGAGCATATAAAGGAAAGAAGGGATTATTGGATTGCCAGCAGCAGAGATGAGGAGTTCCCATGGATTGTTTTACAGAACAGGATCGTGGGAGGTGTAAAGGTGTCCCAGCACGTGCAGGGTACTAATGGCCCGCTGGGCATGTGGCTCTTCTCATCAGACCAGAAAAGGAAAAAAGATGCTGATGGCAAGGCAACACCAGAGTGCAGGGTAAAACACCTCATTCCAAGTAAAACCCACTGCAGATGGCAAGTGGCTTGCTCCTGTGTATCCCACCACAGGAAAGCATGTTGTGCTCATGTTAAAACCTGGATTATCCCAGTGCAGACAGCAAGAGAGGAACTAGCAGGGAGGCTCTGCAGTGGTAATGAGTCCCACCTCTGATTCATGTGCTGGGATGCAGTGAGGTGCAAACAGCTGCAGTTCTCCACCTGCCAGCATGGCTAAACAGCTTGTCATGAAGCACGGCTATTTTTTGATTCAAATAAACCCACTATTTCCACTAAAATAAGGGCTAGTAATCCAATGGCTGTTACAAAATTGTGTTTTCTTGCAGCTGCAACACTGAACCAGAATTTGCAGCAATTTTCTGCATATCCCTAAGGTAGGGATGAAACAAAGCATACAAAGCTTTGAGAATCAGCAAACTAGTGTTTTATAGTGACTCTGTAGCTTCTTAAGAGACTGTTATGCTTCTTACAGACCAAAAAAATACTGGATTTGGTGTGTTATGAATATCTCAAAGCAGTCCTGAAAAATTTCTGGACCAATCCCGGTCCTGCAAGGCAGGTCTCATGCATACTGTGGCATTCAGCAGAAGAGGAAAGAGAGGAAAAGAGAGGAGAAGAGCTGGCAGGCACAAAGAAGACAGGATGTGAACAGAGAAGACTCCTGGGACTGCTTTAAACACCTACAGCTCTGAAAAACAGCCCTTTCAGAGGGGGATAATCTGAGCGATTGCTGACAGGCTGCCTGATGGTAACCCACAGAAAAGGTGCTTACCTCTGTAGGTACTGATATCTTCTTCGTGGTGACTGTTGACAGGACCCAAGGGAATGGCAGGGGAGGTTTAGGTTAAATATTAGAAAAAGGTTCTTCCCCCAGAGGGTGGTAGGACACTGACCAGGCTCCCCAGGGAATGATCACAGCCCCAAGGCTACCAGAGCCCCAGGAGCATTTGGACAATGCTCTCAGGCACAGGGTGGGACTCTTGGGAATGGCCTCATGCACAGCAAGGAGCTGGACTCCGTGATCCTTGTAGGTCCCTTCCAACTCAGAGTATTCGGGGAGTCTGTCCTGCCACACACAGTCAATGCCTCTTCTTACAGGATGTTGGGAAGCAGAGCTGCTGCATGTTTAGAGAGATGAAATAAATCACAACCATACCGTTAAGTCATCAGAGAGCCCAGGAAGCATCTGAGAGCTGCTCAATCTTATGTGTAGTGAAGTAATTTGCATAACAGGCTGAACACTTTTCATCCTAATTGCAAGTGACTTTGAAGGCTGGAAGCAGGGTGCCAGCAGATTCTGTCTGAAGGGCAGCTGGGGAGGCCTGGTGGCTCCCTCCCACATGCGCTGCAGATGTGGAGGCTGGTCGCTGTGGTAACACACCCCCACAGGGATCCAGGGCTCCTGCTCACTGCCTGCAGCAACAAGCATGGGACACAGCACTTCTCACCAGCTCTTAAAATAAGCCTGCTATGACTAAATTGCTGCAGCCATACCTTAGAAATTACTAACTGCCTAAACGCCACAACATGGAAGTGTCCTCACTCCGTTCCTACACTACTGCAATTACTAAATGATCAATCTTTTAAAAAAACCCAACAAACCAAATTCCCAACCTGCTCTCCTCCACCTGATACTTTAAACCTATCTCAAATTCCCAGCAAAAACCTTGGAGCTCAGAATGCTGCACTCTAAAATGTGAGCAGATCTTACTGTACCTGAACTAAAATTCTGTGCAAGGACTGAAACACATCCACATTACAGCACTGAGGAATCTATGTCAAGGTGAACATAGCCCAGGAGCTTACTGCATGTGAAAGCTGCCCAAGTTACTAATTAGCTGACAGAATGAGGAAAAGTAGTTGATGCATGAACCAAGGCAGTAACTACAGACACAGCAACACCAGCCCTGAAATCTGCTGAAGAGTTCCATGGTGCAGATGGTCTTCTGGAGCCAGAGGCAGTATCAGGACTCTCAGTTATACAAAACCATACAGCAGTGCTACAGCAGAGGGCAAAGTAATTTAGCCTACCAGATACTTCAGCAAAAAATAATTATCCGCAAATAACTGCACTGTAGGGAAAAAACAAACCCTGAGGCTTTGATTTAGAAAGCATACCACAAGTCACAGAGCAGTAACAACTGCCTAGGTTTAGGTATGTCTTTTAATCCCACCAATTTCACTTAGATTGAAATGTTAATTTATGCCCGTTGAACTCTTAAAGTGCTTTCCTGGACCTAGGCCAAAGGAAATGGGCGCTGCTTGCACTGAAGAACCAGAGTATTTCACTCTAAACACTAACAATTAAAACAGTTAGAGCACTTCCTAAAGACAGTGCTGCAGAGAGAAAATGCCTTTCCATCACCATTCTCTTTTTAAAGAGGGTTCAGACAGATACACACTTTTGTCATACAATTTGGACAAGTCTGAGCAATTTAGGTCACTCAGAGTACTCTGTTAAAGGTATTAGCAAATACAGGTTTAATGTAAATGTGCCAAAGGGTGATGGGGTTGAATGGCAGGGCTCACTCTGGTAACTGCTACATGGATGATGCACACAGAGGAAAATCTGTCTAGAATCAATGTAGAATGATTTACACAGGCACCACCAATGCCAAAGGCTAAGAGAGGCCCTGCTGCTGAGTCACAGGGTTCAGAGCTGGGCAGGGGTTTACGCCTGAAGAATTTGGTACCACCTAACTGCTGACTATTTAACATTTGTGAAATTATTCAATTCATATAAGCACAGCAGGAATTTAATTCTAGATCTAAGACGGCAATATCCACACTATACTTCCCAGAGAGGATTTAAATCAATTCACACAAGTACACACACAAGTACATACATGCATATACAAATATGTCCAAGGGTACCTATTAAAGATCAAACACCTTTGCACCTTTCAAGAGGCAAGGGTTGAGCTTCGAGGAGCAAGGCTATCAGCCCAGGCCGAGATCTTGAGCTGAAGCTCAATTCAGATTTCTCCTCCTTTTGTGTTAAGGAAAATCTTTCCTTGCATGTTTTGTTTCAATTAAGTTTTGGGCTTTTTAAGGCTGGAAGGCATAGAAGAATGTAGCAACTATATATGCACATAGTACATAATTTTATGGACAACAATTTATTACACAGTAAGAAAAAATAATAAGCTTTTATACAAATTAGGAAGCTGACAAAGTATTAACTAAGTAGTACACTCCTAGACCATGTCTCAAGCTATAATCTGATTTAGAAGTCAACTGCACAGAATAGTTAATGCAGGTAGATCTCATTCATTAATAGGCATGATGCTATTTAACATCCTGCATAAGGAAAACAGAGATTCAAGCTCATGTACTGATCACTTCAAGCATGGCTGTCATCCTGGAAATAGCTATATCCATGTACCTATATCCACCTTTCAGCACAGAGCAACCTGAAGATCACCAGATTTAGTTAAAGAAACATTAACATTCCCATCTGAAAAGTTTTATGGCCACACCAGACATTGCCAGGCCACCAGATCGCAGCACTCTCCACTGCAGATTGGAACTGGCTTGTCTGCCTCAGTAACATTCACTTATCTTGTTCTTATGATGAGAATCTTAATTAAAGCAATTCTTCCTCTCAATATTACCGGTACAGGAAAGGCTACTACCCCTGTCTGAAAACTCCCTTTGATTTTAGTTTCCTTACACCCCAATATTTTTTGCATTTTCAAAGCATCAAGACTTTCAATGACCTAATAAACATCACTTTTCTTGTGATTCTTGTTCTAGCCCTCAGCATGTCTGTGAGATTGACCATACAATACCTTGCTTGCTGAGCAGGCACTTGTCCTCATCTTTCCAGTTAGTGTTCTTCCAGAACATCAAGAATCAGGTATCAGATCAGCAAAAATCTTAAGAGTGTTATGTAAAAGAAAAAAAACCAAAATAGAAACAATCCACCACAGTATGATTCTGTGACTTTGCTCCCTCTGATAATCTGTGGTTCTCTTAAAATCAAAAGTGATGTCAATTTGTGAGCTCTTCAGGTTTTGGGTTCTTTGTACAGATCTTAGCCCTCTCAGATGCTGCCAAACACTGGACATGTGGCAATCAGAGAGGAGAATGCAGTCAGAGCTGCTTTCTGGCTACATCCCAGGCACTGGAACATCAGTGACCAATCCTAACACACGATGGCCAAATAACAGCATAGGAAACTTGAAGCAGTTCAGATTTTGCTCTGTACCAAACAACAAATAGTAGGTGAAAAAACAAATAGAAAGAATGCATTTTTCATTCCTAAATCTATTGGTCCAGTTTTGTCTCTTAAGGTATGAAAAATTTTCATCACAAGCTCATTCCCAGCACCTACTCTAGACTCTCCAGGGCCTTGTCCAGAAGTCTCCAAACTCCAGAAGATGGAGAGGCAGTGTGGAAGCCCCTCTGTTCAAGGATGCCACTCTGGTCTATCCAAACACATCCCAGCTATTGCTGTTCAGAGAAGCTCAAGCTGTCAGAGAGGAAGAATTCCAGTTCAACAGTATCATCAGTGGTCTCTACTGGTACATTCTGCTTTTCCACAGTGCGTGAGTAATGCTGTACTTCGTGTCTTGGAGCCAACATCCTGGCAGTTCCATTGCAGGAACATGCCTCTGGTTGGGTGATGCTGTTTGAACAAGCACAGTGTGGATGGTAAACACCTGGAGAGGAATTGGGTTGGCAATGACTAGGGATGTAGTATTCAGCTGCCTCTGGACTCGATTCTACTGGATTATGAAAAGGATAACCAGACATGCAACATGTCTGGAGACAGTTCTGGGTTTTGAATCCAGGGTGAAGCCCTAATTTAGCAATAAGGGGCTTCCCAACATTAATCTCCTTTCTTTCATCCATTGTATCTTCTATTCCTGAATACTCATAGTGCAAGCAAACAGTGAAGATTAAATGTTCCTGTAAAAGCAGAAAGAAGGGGAGAGAAAAAGTTATACTTCCTCTGTAAATAAACTCTACAGGAAACCCTTAGAGAGGCTCCAGTCTCCTGGAGAAGCAGAGTGACCTCTTTAGGAGCGAGAGACACACAATGGGCAGGCCTTGTTTCCTGAGGGCCTCTTTTGGTCACTGCTTGTTCACTGAACAGTCTGTATTTCCAGAAGCACTTGTGTTACCTGAACTGCCAAAAGCACTGAAGAAGAGATGCCAGGCTGCGTCTGACACAGATGTTCATGGCACAAACATACAGAGACACTTAGCAGTGCCCCAGTCTGCTGAAGAGAACCTTCCAAAAACTGTGTGCCCAGGAGCACAGGCTGATGATACACAACACTGTCATCTCCTACTAATGACTTTGTAAGAAGCAGCTCTGCTTCAGGACCTGTTCCTCCTAAAAAGCATAGGAACACCCTCAGAGCATGCAATAGGTGATCTGTGTGAAAATAACCATCTTGGCCAAGTTCAGCATGGGCCTGGAAAATACAAAGGGCCTTGCACACCAGTTTCAGGATTGCATATGCATAAATTCCCTGCCTTTTACTTTTCAGCTGAAATTAAAGTCACTGAACTGTGTTATTATCCATTCTTTTCCTCCAAAGAACTTACTACACTAACAATAAACAGCTGCCTCAACAGAACTGCAAAGCAACATAAATAGTGTCAATTACCTGGGCAAACTCGTAATGAACAGTATATACTAACCCTTAGTTTTTGCAGTGAACTCAGCCTGGTGTAGAGGCAGTGTTTGGGAAGGTCCTTTGATACTAAATAGCTTCCAGTTTCCTCAGGAGTTCCTTTATTGGCATCTTTAGGATCTACATCCAAGTCCTATTGCAAGAAAAAAAATAGCTTAATTGATGACATATAATTTGTAGATCATAAAATAGTTATTTCTTTCAGTTTGAGAAGTTAGAGCATTTTAGACCCATTTTATTATACAAGATGCAACCTGATATGGGTGGAGCAGAAAATTTTCAACTTCAGTGGAGCAAGATCATGAGACAACAGCAGGAAGCACTTACGAGTGGGAAGTCTGTGATGTGGGCTCTGCAAGCTGTGATTTCAGGGGGCTTCTTAATTATCTGTGTATAGATTATCATGACGTTGGAGAACTCAGCTGCAAACCCCAACTGAATCTGAACACCACACTGGAATTCAAGGGACATGCTTTCTGGAAGCTCTGCCAATAAATAACACATTGTTACAGTCTAAATATAAATTTAGCATATGCATTTTTCTTTTTCAATCATTTAACAAATAAGAATTAAGTGCTTGGGATCAAATAAATGTCTGCATCTCTGAGAGAGCCTTCCTATATGACAAGTGGTCTTAGAAATGCCATCCCTGACCCTCTGCCCCAACAGTCAAAGAAATTTGAAGATGTACTCCAACAGGTTTAGGTGAAAAAGGTTAAAACAGGTCTTAAACCCCACTGGTGTTCCTAAAAGGCTAGGAAGCCTGGAACTCATCTCAGTCTTATTTTAGCTTTCTTAGTTGTCTGCATTGAAAACTTCTTTTCATCATGCACATTTACTATCCAGTTCACCTGGCTATTTCAGGTGATGGCTTCAGAATGAGATCAATGACATCTTACAAATGCCACTGCTAGACAAGCAGTTCTGGGACACTGTCCCAGAAGACAGACAACCTGTAAGTCTCCCTTCCAGGGTCTGAGTGGTCTTAAGTATACTGAATATACATGAATTCTACATGTCACCTTGTTCATTACTATCTTACATAGGGGTAAACCCCAACCCCAAACCTTCCAACTGAACATAGTAATGAAAATGTAGCTATAGCCTTGAATTTCTTCCATTTCCACTCAGCAGTGCATGCCCTCCCTTCTCCCACCACAGCAGCAGGATCACCTGAAAGCAGACTGTACTGTACCGTGAGCTTTGGCCCACTGCAGGTTCCGTGCCAGGCACTCTGCAGAAGATGTGCTTTGTTGAACAGGATCAGTTAATGCCCTTTTCTCTGACAGGCTGCTGCGGATCTCCAGGGCCTGCCTGCCTTTGGTAAGGGGACACTTGCCCATATCTAAAAACAAGATGCAGAGAGGTTTTTTCAGAATCAATGCTGCTGCAATTCATACTGAATTAAGTACCTTCCTGCAATATGTGGTAACTGTGATTATGGCAGAGCCAGCACATCCCATCAAGAGGTGCAGTTTTACAGGTACTCCTTGCTCAGCTCTTCCTTCCCTGAAGGCCAAAGCAGCTCTGCAGAGCCCCGAGGGGTTGCACGCAGCCTGGCCAACATTGTCCCCTGTTCCTCAGAGCCAGTCCAAGCAGAATCACAGCTCTGACTGGGTAAGGTCCTAATCAGAGTGGCTGATTTCAAGAAAGTGAGTAATTCCATTGGAGATTACTGTAAAAAACTGGGGGCAAGGGGAATATTTTAGGTTTAGATACAAGGGTCCAATATTGATTATTTAACAGCATCACTAATGACTTATGTGTGAGGAGAGAGAACAAAACTTGGAAAGTTTGCAGATGATTAAAAACTGAGAGGAGTGGCTGATCCCCCACAAGACTGTACTGCTCTTGGAGGGTCCTGGATAGGCTGTGGAACTGAGCAGAGAGGAATGTCATCAAATCCAGTAACAGGGAACACTAAGTTCTGCTCCCAAGCAGGAATAATCCCTTGCAGAGCCCCACAAAGGTCCCTGACTCACGGGACGCAGATCTGCAGGGAAGGACCTCTGCAAGGAAGGACCTGCTTGGGCACCTAGTGGCCACCAAGCTGACCATGAGCCAGCACTGCACTCTTGTGGCACAGGCACAGCAAGAACCATGAAGCCAGCAGGCTACAGCCTTTTCCAAGGAACACTTAATGGGAACATTCCTCTGGCACTGTCTGCACAGAACCTGTGTACTCCTGACACCCAACACCTGGGAATACTCCCAGTGCTTGTCACGCTGCCTGACAAGTCAATCTTTCCCTGCAGTCTTGAACAGAACACAAAGCTCTGTGACCTGCAGCTGCCCCACGCTGCTGCACCCAGGGCAGAGCTGGGCTGATGCACCTGCACACACCAGTCTGACACAGTTCTGTGCTTGGAGCAGGTGTCTGTACAGAAGCAGTATGCCTTCCCTCCACACTTTTCACTTTAGTGCTTCTCCCATCAAAAATACAATCACTGAGCCAGGCAAATTAACATAGTGCACTGCTCTTTTTACTGCACTTAGGGAACAAATCATTATCATTGCTATAGCACCCTGAGGCAAGTAGGATTATGTTAATTGTTTAAATGAACATGCAAACGACTGGACTACCACAAGCAGCTGGCACCACACGACAGAAGAGCACTTTTGTGCATGGACAATTCAAAGCTCCATGCAGAAAGATACTCAAAACAAATAAGGTTCACTGAAGAGGAAAGTATAAAACTGAACACTATTAAAGAAGCTGAGCATCAGGAATGTTGTTCACAGGCTGCCCAGTAGCACCTGCTATCTGAACAAAACACAACAAGAAAGAGATTTAATTCATGTAACACATTCACCATGAGAGGAAAGACACGGAAGCAAAGTTGTTTTCAGTAATGCAGACTGAGGAGACTGTTAGTGCAGTAAGCTGGAACTCACCTTCTGCAACCTCATCAAGCAGAACAGTGACCTTCTTGTCTTCTAACAAATGGTCCTTCAGGAACTTCATGAAGATTCCATTGGCCAACCCCAGCTGCTGAATTTCATAAGCTTCTGCTCCTTGGCACCTGTGAGATCATCAGCATCAGTCAAGGAAAAAACACTGAAAAACCTGCAGGATTAAGAGTAAATTTATAGTGGGAATGGGGAAAGAAACCCTACAATTTGAAAAACAGGTTGTGTCCAAGGCCAACCTGCTCTTCATGTTCCCTTGCAAGCAGCTGATAGAAGTTTCTCTTAAAAATGACATCACAGACTAGACCTGTTCAAACTGCTCATGCTCATATAAGGAGCTTAAATTTCTTACTGACGATTTTAGTAAAGCTCCTTACTACTTCTATTGAGTAGTTTTTGCACTTGAAAAGTGACCAAAGTTACTGACCCACAGCACAATTCTGAAAAAGATCAGCTATACAATCTCAGTCATTTCTGTGGCACAGAAGAATAACTTCCTTACGTTGCATATCCAAAAACAATGTTGGCCGTAACCTTCAGAGCATCCAAGATAAGAATCGTGTCATCATATTCATTTCTGTAATAAATAGAAACATAAGAAAGTAAAATAGTAATTTGAAAACTCATAATGGCAACAAAATTAAAACACAAAATAGAGAGAGTTCAGAACCAGTAATTTGTTTCACTCCTCCAAGTCTGTAATGGATCCTGACTGCTCAAATACAAAAGTCAGAACCATCAACACTCTGCCTGAGGGCAGTGTAAGACAGAAGCACCAGGCATTACCCAGAGAAAGGCACGATGTAGTAACCAGTAGAGTTTGGCTGCAATCTCTGCAAAACACAATTCTGATATCCACCCATTTTACGTCATTTAAAAAATGGCACGTTTTTTAAAATTTTTCTTTTCCCCGCCAAACATGGCACTGTTAGTACAAAGCTTATGTAGATGGATTTTCTATTTGGACAGGAGATTGTGAAGCTGAATTGGGTCATGGGCATTTCATTAGCAAAGAAGTCTGGAGGCTCCACAGATACTGAAGTGCCAGCAACTTCCTGTTATGAAACATTCCTCAGAGACCAATTGCCAGAAGTGCTGACTGAAGAGCTGATTTCAAGCGCAAGTTTAATTGATCATAGTAGTTTCTCAACATGGAAAGAACACAGTACTTTGTGTAGAAAAAATCCCATAAATCAGTTGGTTTTTAACCTCTAAATAAAGATACAACATCCTCAGTATAGAAGCAAAATCCATGGCTCTCAGGAATTCTAAAATAAGCACTTCCCTTGAGCCCTTCTGCTAAGTTAACATGCCTTTGATTGCAGGGCTTTCCTTCCTCCCTGTAATGAAGAAGATGGCTAATGATCCCAGGGGAAAGGGTCCTGTTTCTTCTTTAAGATGCCAAATTTTACTTTTATCTGATCGGTCTGTTTATAACTTCTAAAAAACAGCAGCAGAAAAGAAATAAATGTCATTGAAATCAGGAGGCAGGTATGTACCCATGGGGACGAAGTCTAACCACCAGGTTCACATCTCTATCCAAGGCCATGGGCAGAAGTCTCTGGGTGAACCCTACTGATGCTAAAAGCACTCAGGTGCAGGCTGTGAATCCTCAGAACCACGGATTTTGCAGTACAGTGAATTTTCAGCCTAAAGACTTCTCATGTGCAGGAGGCCAAGCTTTCTGTGAAGAGCCCAGAGAGCCGAGGGCAGCTCTCCCTCTCGGGGTGCAGGAGGTACCTTTTGCGACACATGTCCAGCAGGAACACGTTGAGTCCCGTCTGCTTCTCCTGCATCCGCCGCAGGATGTTCTGCACGCACAGGCAGTTTGCTGAGCGGTAGGGGCTCGGGGCGTCAACAGGAACCATGAAACTGTTCCCGTAGTTTTCATAGCCATGGCCAGCATAGTATAACAAACCTGAGTTCAAAACAGGTGCCATAGTGAGCAGGGCATCAAAGACTTTGGTCCATTTCAAAAGGGGTCAAAACCGTCATGCACGGTGCTGACTGTGGGCCAGGCAGTTCACTGAAGCCACCCCAAGCCACAATTACATGAACTCCACAATACACCAACACAATAAATTAAAAGAAGCACAAAAATCACACATGCAATAGAATCAGTTAGACATTTGCATAAACACACCAAGTTAAATACTCTTAAAATGCTCTAATAGCTATGACCTCTAACAGAGATAGCCTGTTATGTGTTATGGGTAATTCACAAACAGGAACAAGGAAATGTGCCAACCCTAAAACATCTTCTCCACTATTACAAAGCTCTGAGCAGCACTAAATCTGCAGCTTATAGACAGAAAAAAAAATAATGCTGAAGAGTTTGGTAGGACTCCAGAGCACATCCCCATTACTGACTACCAACAGCTCATGTTCAGTTGATTGCAGCTATATCTCCTAGTCACAGACTCATGACTCTTCTGGGTCTACTAAACAAACTCTTCGCATGCTTATCTACCCAGAAATGATTATCCTGCCATCATGTCCCTCATGTGTCACTGCACAACAGTCTACCACATTTTAAGATTTAGAATCTTCAATAAAACAAGAAAGTTTTTCTCAACCCTGAGAAAGGGAACTGCAAGCTAGGACTTAGATATTCCTTATATGAATAAAAATGTCCAATATTAAAGTAATTTAAATTTGCATGAAGGTTAGATGATGTTAGAATCAATAATCTCTACTGCCATAAAATGCAGTTACCAGAGGCTTGTATGATTTAATTGAATTTTCCTATTGCCTATTCCCAGTGTGGATTTTCCTTAATGATGCAAATTCCACCTTCTAAAAAGAATTTTTATTTACCTAGTCAAAGCAGTCTGTGGGTCAGATCTGCAATCAGAGTATAGTGCTCAACTGAATAAAAGTCAACAGAAATCTGACAATTTATGCTGGCTAGAGATACCATATTCTTATGTTGTTATTCTTACTAACATTTGCTGAAAAATTTAAGTCACTACAACACAGGCAGATTCAGATAAAACCCAAAATAAGCTTCACCCTAACATACTAGCTCATGGAGGTGGGCATGCTAGATGTTTTCACCTTTTCAGTACACATAGCTATAAGAAATGAAAATATGAGGGCTACCTGAGCCTGCTGAGCTTCAAGAGAGCTAAATATGGTATAAAGTGCAACTGCATACCCCTGTGTCTAGGCCCTAGGCTAAAAAGAAAGTCTTCATGTGATTTCCAGAGCTCAGATCTGGACTTAAATCAGGGTTATATTTAAGATTCTATGTATCTGAGCATATATTCTGTAAGTAATTGGACTGACTGACTACATTCCTTTTCTATCCTTGACAGATGACTGTGCTATGTGCCAAGTACCTGCAACAGTTAATATGCTGAGCTCAAGATCAGAAATAAATCTGCACATACCTGGGGTAAGTGGAGTAAACATATTTGGAGGGCCTCAACAGAGACTCGCACACAACAATTTTAAGTAGGCTCAAGTTCCTCAGAGACGTCAGCATTTAACTGATATCTGCCTCCCTCCCTCCCTCTCTCGGTCCCTCTTGTTTAAAAAGAAAGCAGCCTAAATATTTTTAGCCTTTCAAACACATGGGTCTGTGCTTTTACCCTGTGTGGAATACAATGTTAATTGCAAGCTACATTTAGAACAGCACAGACTAAGACAGCAGAGGAGACAGTCATCATCACTTTGTTTACTACTCCTGCTCTTAAGGACCAGCATCTGAAATGCCACTTTCCTGGCAGTAAACCAGAATTACACAACCTAGTAAGCATCAGGTTTATATGTAGCAGGGACTAAACAGCAGTAGTCATTATGCCTCTTCTATTTGAAGCTATGCCCACTAGAAAAGGCAATAAATCGTTACCTATTTGTGCACTGACAGCATTTTTTATAGGCTTTAAGCCATTCATAGCCACTATGCAGAAAGAACAAAGTAATCCTTTAAACAGAAGTAGTTATTGCCAAACACCACCAAAAACTGTTCTGCTTACCTTTTGTATCAACTGGCTGGAAAAGTACAACTGCAAAAATATGCCATATAAGAGCTTTCATATGGTGCTGCTGAGAAATCAATTAAAGCCTTTCAGTACTTTATTTGCTACATTCACGTCCACAATTAGGGAGAAAAATTGAGAAGGTGCAAAAATCCCAAAGCTCACCCAAATATATAAGCTCATCTATTTCCCAGGGAATAATAAAAGCAAACTGCTCTCAAAAGCCTCATGTTCCTGCCAGACTGAGGCTTCGTGTCAGGCAGGTTTTGGCTCAGATATAAATGCCCAAATGTCAGAGCAGGCAGTTCTGCACAGAGGGAGCATCAGGTAACACATCCGTAAAAAAAGTCATGCTAAGAAATAAGCTGACCTTGTGTTCCAAAAAGGGACCAAATAATGTTTTCTCAAATGGATTTTTACTACAGGAACTCTGCAATCCAATAAATAGGGACCTGGGAAAACATTTTGCTCTCTGTCCTAAATAGTTTCTGGAGTTTTCTATACAATCTTAGCAAATACAATCTTAGAAAAATGACAAAATAATGGCAGTCACTAGAAAAAGTAAGAACTTTTCTTACACTCCAAACCAGTGTAAACTCCAAACCACTCACTCTTGGCCTTTTCCATGCAAGGCTTTTGCTCCATACATCAATTCCATCATGCTCTCTCCCACTTCTGTCTTGTGCTTTGTGGCCCAAAATCAAATCTAAGCAAGCAAGGTACTATCAATACTATCAAACAAAATAAAAGCCTGCACTGCAGTTTTAGGTGTGGTTAAAGAATGAAGCTCAAACATCTGATCTGTTGTAAAAGTAAAGGAAAAATAACATTTTAACCAAAGTCAGAGGATATGCTGGTGGGTGCCTTTAACTTATTCTTCCCGTTCTACATACATCATATTTACCCTGAAGGTTGTTTAGCTGAGGCAAATACCAGATGTTTGCTACTTGATAAATACAAAATGGACCTACTTCAGAAGGGATTTACGTGTCCTTACCATAAACTCCTTTGTCCAGGAGAAGTAAAAATTCATCCACTGCATTTCGCATCTCAGACTCAGTAAGATCCAGCAAAGATACAACTTTGAAATCCAGCTGCCTTAGCAAACTGGTCAATTCATAGACATCTACCATTGGAGCCTTGAGCTGGGGATGATTCCAGTAGCTCATGTTTCCTATTAACAGGGCCACCTTGTCTGTGGCTGCCAAGACAAACAGAGAAAAAAAACCAAACATGGCACATTTATATATTCCATGGATTCAACACCTTTAAAGTCTTCCAAAGTGAAAAGGGTATCAATCTCACTTCAGGCACAATATTTTATCTGATTTTACAAGTCATCCCACATCAACAACAGAGCTCAACTCTCTTTTCAGCCTGAAGGAAAAAACTTGCCTGCATGAGAGGGGAACACTTACACTCCCCCTCACACTAATGAACCTGAAAGATCCATAAAATTCTGAGAGGCCAGCAGCCTTTCCATCTGGTTAAGTATCAACAGGACAACATGCCTGACCACTCAAGTCTACAGTGCAAATTTAAGAATGTGATTTAAAAACCCAGCAATTATTCTTCATATCACATGTGCTGTCCATCTCTTTATGAGCTTCAGCTCAGCACCAAAGCATCCACAGGACGGAATGGGGAGAGCTGCAAGGACAGCATTTCCTTAGCAGACAGGATAGCAATGCTTTCTATCACATCATCCCAATACCACTGGCTCCAAGGGTTCAAAGGAATGCAGTAACACACTGCCTAAGGCCTGGCACAGGAATCTGAAGCAGTAAGCTGAAACAGATGAGAAGCTGCAAACGCTTCACAGGTCACTAAAAACACTGGCAACCTTGGCACAGTTTATTCCTGAAAGGGCAAACAAGCATTCTAAAAGGACTACACAAATATCCACAGATCTCCCTCCCTGGAGCTCTCTGTTTGCCCCATGGGTCTTGCACTGGCAGTGTCAGTAGCAGCAATACTCAGGAGCAGCAAAATCTGCATTCTAGATGTCAAATGCATACAGTCATTTCAGTACAAAACTACTTACCCACAGGTCTGTGACTTGATTCTTCTTGTGGGTCTGTTTGAAATAGAAGAAAAGAGCAGCGCGTCAGTGACTACAGAAAATGAACTGCATCTTCCCCACAGCCACAGTCTAGTAGCACTGCTTTCTCTAACACTTCGCTAGTTTAATGCAAGAAAAAGCTCTCTTTGGTTTTGGTGGGGTTTGGGGGTGTTTTGTTGGTATTGTTTTTGTTTAGATGATTTCCTTTACCCTCTTCCAGCAGACAATACTGATAGGATGTGAATAGCTAATTCTACAGATTAAGAAAGAATAGATGCTGAATCTCACAAACTGCACACTGGCATTTTCAGTGACATCTGACCAGTTTGTCCTCTCCAAACAAAATGCAACATGCAAGGTGGGAGATGCTTAGCAGCGATTCCTATCTGAATGTGAAAATTATTTTATTCTGTACTTCACTAGGGGGTGGCAAAGCCAGTGCTGCGCCAAGAGAAACAGTAAGCAGTGTGCCAAAGTGGCTCACCTGGATAACAGAACACAGTATGACAGAGAAGCCCTTCAGTGGTTGAAACTGAGGCTGGGCAAACATAAATATATTTGATATCTAACCCAGGAAACTATCTTTGGGAGTTGAGTTTTTGGGAAAACTGTATCAGGGATAATCCCCTCTGGAGCTACACTTCTACACTAACCACCTAACAGGCTTCAGATCACATTGGCTGACTCCAACATGACTTGAAGAAATATGCCATTCAACATGAGTGATAGCCAGGCACCTCAGATCTTTTTCACTTTAATTATCTGAGAAAGCAGCAATGTGCTAAACCTGAGAGTCCCAAGAAACCCCAGACAAGAAAGATAATTCCCTTTGTTTCCGTGTATGTATATGTGCCGCCTTGGGCTATTTTACAAACAGCACCCCTATGATTCTCTATATGCTTCAAGATCAATCGCTTGGAACTAGAAAGCTGTGCTGCTCTTAAGGTGATACCAGCTCCTATTCAATTCTCAGTTACAGGTACATCCAAATACTGTAAAGTTCTACTGCAACCAGCAAGCCTTCAGTGTAACATAAAATGAAGATGCCAAGTTAAAGTTTTTCAAAACTTATCACTTACCTGATTCCTGAAGATCACTTAAATCTTCTGTGAAGGAAAACACCAATAAAATAATGGTTTAAACAAGAAGCAGAAACCCCATTTTATTAGTAAAAACATAAGTGCCATGCCATTATTAAACAAAGCTGAACACAGAAAACAAACTACATTTCTAAAATACTTTTGCCTTTGCATTTGTGCAAATCAAACCTTTTGTGTTTATTCCACACAGAGAAGAGAAAATCCTACAGCAATACATTAAGCTATGCCAGACACAGCATTGCAGTACAGTAAATGTAAAAACAAAGGGGGGGACAGTTAGGACACCTCAATCCCACAGGCATGCAAGTAGGTTGAGGGAAAAAGGAACAAGGTATCAGAATCATCCCACTGAAGAACAGATGTTTGAAGGGCTACTGAAAAAGCAACATCCTGAGCAAAAAATCTGATTTTGGGAAACTATGTGTATTCAGAAAGACTTCAGACACAATCTTCAAACATCCTAAGCTACCAGGAGTTTCATCTCTTTATTCTGAGAACACTGGAAAGCAGGGAAAAGAAAATGAACATCTCTGAAGCAGCAGTGCTCTCTGGGAGCAGCCTCACACCACTGCACCCAATCCCCTGTGCTGCGGATACTGCAGACTCTGAGATGCTCAGCAGTGCAGGGAGGGATGGTACCAACATTTGGGTCACAATACACTTCTCCTCCCTGTTGCAACAATGCAAAGGAGAACAGAAATCATCCTAAGGAAGTTGCTAGAAACACTTCTGCGGACATGGAGCTGGCATTGGAACTAGCTCTAGCCAGTTCTCCAAGATCACCCAGGTTCCTGAATATCTCCAGATTTTCTTGCTAGGATGTTGCCTCCTGAACCCCACCAAAGAAATCTCCAGATCACTTGAATACCACAAAAGAAGCAAGTAGCCTGATTTTTCTCCTGTGTGATCTAGATCATGGTGTCCAGGCAAAGAAGAGAGAAGCACATGCAGAAGGACTGTTGCATCATCCATTAGTGTTTTAAACCGAGGTTTGCCTGAAAACCCACACATGCCTTTCAGCAGCACACTCAACAACTTGTCACTCACAGCACCGATTTTTAAAACTACAATTAGAGGTTTACATTACCTTCTGTGCACTCCACTGCTACAGCTTTCCTTCCTTGTGTTTTAAGGAGGGGAAAAAATTGGAAGATGAGCTCTCAATTATGAGAGTTAGCACACAAGGTGGAAGACAAAGGACATTGTCAAGCTGCTGTGCAATGTGGCTCACTTTACAGCAGTGTAAATTTGCACTGGCCATAACACTGTACAGTAATGATTCCTGAAACTCAGGAGTACTACACTATGGTATTTCTTAGGTGAGGAAGTCCTTTTCAGTTCACTGCAAATACACAGGCACTGAAATTCATTCATTCTACTTGAAATGAACAATCATTCATTCATTCTACTTGAAATGAACAATCATTCATTCATTCTACTTGAAATGAACAATCTCACCTCTCCTGATTGCTGAAGGACTCCATGTAACAGAGTTCATATCCTCAGCAAGGGTTAAAGTGGTTTTTAGTTGTCAAAAAGCACAAATCAGCTAGCAATCTGCTAACAAGCCACATACATGCTGGCTGGGCCAAAAAGGGACAGCAATTCTGTGCTGGTTACCATAAAACCCCAAAACTCTAAAATGCCATTTGCTGGATGCAAGCACAGGTGTTTTAACAAACGGATAAACTAAAAATATAGAAGGCATGTGCTTGTCTTAATACTGAAAGCTTCAAAAATAAATTTTAGCGATGTGGAAGAAATAGACAAAGGAGCTGACCTGTATGAAATAGAAGAACTCCTTACCTATAATGACTTCTACTTTCTTGCTGTCTTCGTCCTCCCGGTCATTGAATACATGACACCAGTATGTTCCTTGATGTCCCACATCCACGTACGCTACCTATGCAAGCATCATCACAATCACCCCAACAGACCTCCAAAAAATACCTGCATCAGGTATTTAAGCCTTGCATCTCAGCCCCACAGGCAAAAAAAAGAGTTAAAAAACTAAAAGCAGCACTTCCAAGTGCGCACTTCATCAGAAGTTACCAAGGTTCTGAAGAAATTATTTTCTTCAAGGGAATGTTCTGTGGTAAGCTCAAAGTGGTTAACATTAGCTCCCAAGTGTGACCCATTGCAGTAACTTACTGTGTAGACATTTTTGTTCCCATTTGCCAAAGGAAATCCATTTCTGAACCATTGGTAATGAGGAATTGGGTTTCCAACAGCTCCACATTCTAGTACTAAAGCATCCCCCACTGTCAGGTTTTGTGGCTGAGGCTGATTACAAATGCACAACTTGTTTTCAGGCAAACCTGTTAAGAGCCCTTAAAAAAAGAAAAGGAAGTAACAAGAAAAGGAAGTGTGAGACAACCTAAGCACAGCAACAGGGACCCAAGTGCCTTGAGGAAGCAGGAAGGCACTTTCAGAAGGTGTTTTTGCCACTCACCGTGAGGCGGATCCTGAAGCTCACAAACTTCAAGGCGTGCCCACCGACTGAACATGAAAGAAGATTCACTGTTCACTCGGCAGATGTAAAAGCCAGAATCTTTTACACTCACTGGACTCAAAACCAGTTCTGGAGAATTACCATGGGGAACCTGCATCACACGTGAACCAAAAATCCCTCGATTTCAATTGGTTTAATCTTAACCAGGATCAAGCATTATAATATTTATTTCCAAGTCCTTAACACCATCCTCAGCTCCTTCACTTATTCAAAACTTACTGGTAGGCTGAGACAACTGAACTTACAGCTTCCTTTCTGCCCCATTCCACATTCACAGCCCCCAGGAATGAAGTGGTGTGAACACAAGGAATCACTGTTTTATTTTAGCACGTTTGTAGGATCATCCAGCATTTCTTAAACTTTATGAGTTTTATGAGTATATACAGCAGCAATCTTCTCTCATTGTGAATAAGAGTCTTAAAAAAAGGACAATCCAAAATCATAATGTTTTATTTTCATTATTTAAAAACGCTGCATTCTCTATGAACTCTTACCTCTCTTTCCTGCTTGAACCACTGGTATTGCACAAATGGGTGTCCTGTTGCCCAGCAGCACAACTTGACAACCTGACCAGAGAGCACTGCTTGAGAGTCTGGCTGTACAACAATCTTTACACCTTTAAGACAGAATTTACACATAGGAAAGTTATAAAGAAATACAAGTCCATAATTTATATTTGCATTTAAATTGCCCTTGGAACACAGAACATTTCTGCCATTAAATATACTTGAAAATAATTTGTTTGTACTGTGTATATACACAGTTCCAAATAATTATATTACTTCAGGACATTCAAAATTGTCTTCCACTACACAAAATCCATGATCAAATTGATCAATACTCGATGGAGTTCATAATATTTAAAGTATATCATTCATGTATTTTAATTTTAAAGGAAATAATATGTATCATGGTATCATAGATCCCTTTTTGGAAAGATATTCTCAGTTTTAAATGTTTGCTCACTCCCAACAATTTCTTTGAGCTGTTCAGATTAAGGCCCAGCCTGAGGGAATCAAAGCAGTCAGAGTTTAAGTCCAACAGAGCACATTTTCCTGCTATTCCTTATGCACTCTTATGAGCTGAATCTTTGGTTTCAGCTTTATGCCTCTGAATCCTGCGGAACACAGCGCTGGGGTTTTCTGCAAGGTCAAATTTTCTACTTCAAAGCTTAACTGCCAGGAGAGCAACTCTGACAGCACTCCAATATGATGCAGTTATTTTCTCAACCTAAACCATTCTAGCTCTTGCTACAGGATGATCCCAAAACCAAATCCACTGGAGACCAAACCCCAGTCAGCAAGCTGAATGACAACACCCAGCCAAGTCCAAGTCTGCAAAAACACTGCATGAAGGATTGGGTCACATTTAACCTCAGAATCAGATCAGCCAATAACCTCGGGAATCATATGGATCCCAACTACCAGAACCCAAGCCCTAAAGATGTTTTTGGTTACTGTAGAGGTCTACCTTGAGTGCTGCCAGTCTAAAATCCAGGGCTGCAGTGAAAGCACAGCCCAGAACTGACCTGAATGGCTGAGACACTGGAGAGCCTCTGTGTGCTCCAGGGCCTGCAGGGACTCCGCCAGCTCCACCACGGTGCAGCCTCGATCCCCCAGCAGCTTCAGGAGACTCCAGCTGGGACTGCCTTCTGGCTCCAGCACCTGCAGGGAGCACTGCTCCAAGTCCAGAGGGCTACGGAATAATGTGACAAAGACACGGCACACACCCTCTCAATACCTATTTCTCAGAAAGGACCTGGGTAAACAATCACTTGTAGATAAATAAAAGGATTTTTAAAAATAGACATGGGACATTCCTAGCTGATTTGGACATATCTGCAGCATTTCCTTCAAGTTTCAGGAGTTCAGAGGTTATTCAGTGACACCTCCACAGACAGAAACTGGTATTAGTGAGCTAGATGGTAAAAGAGATGCATATACCTCATAATTCTCAGCAAATGTATTACGAAACCTTCTATTTCTCACTTTTAAAGTGTCAGCAGAAAAAGTAGTACAGCACCTTTCATTTCCATGAGCCTAATTCAGAAGCCGTAGAGAGTGAGTCAGACTCTTAACTTCAAAGTACAGGAAGACTGATTTTAAAGTTGTTGTAAACAAGTGACTGCTGGAGCGCAGCCTAACACACCGACTGTGCAGTGTAGTTAAATGTGTCTGAACGTCACACATTCAACTTTGGTGTCGTTGTCATCACGCACTTTCAATCACAGCGGATTCAATCAACACAAATAAAGGAATAATGACAGCTACCTAAAGAGAATACAAGGTTACGTATTTCCACTAAAAAAATTAATCAACGTTTCCTTCCTTAAATCACAGTGCCGCGCAAACCTGGGGGCGAGATACCTTCAGTATGTGGTGATACCGTCATTTACCAAGCGGACTTTCAGTGTTTTAGGGGATTAGAGAGATAAACACGCACCGCTGCCCGCGCCCCGCCGCCGCCGCCGCCCGCGCTCACCTCAGCCGCACTATGCCGCGGCTCCCCGCGCGCTGCGCCAGCTCCCGCCAGCCCTTGCCGGGCGCCGCGCGGTCCAGCAGCTCGCTGAGCCTGCGGAGCAGCGGCCCGGCCAGGCGGCTGAGGGGCAGCGGCCCCGCCGCGCCGCGCTCCATGGCTGCTCGCCGGGGCGGTGCTGCCGCCCGGAAGGAAGCGCCGCGCGGGGAGTGCGGGCAGCGCGGGACGGGGCGGTGAGCGGGGTCCGGCTGAGGGGAGAACGGGCACCGCGCCCTGAGGGGGCACCGCGCCCTGAGGGGGGCACCGCACCATTAGGGGGCACCGCGCCCTGAGGAGCCTCCGCACCATGAGGGGACCCGGCCCTGAGGGGGCCACCGCACCATGAGGGGGCACCGCGCCCTGAGGGGACCCGGCCCTGAGGGGGCCACTGCACCATGAGGGGGCACCGCGCCCTGAGGGGACCCGGCCCTGAGGGGCCACCGCGCCCTGAGGGGGCACCGCGCCCTGAGGGGACCCGGCCCTGAGGGGGCCACCGCACCATGAGGGGGCACCGTGCCCTGAGGGACCACCGCGCCCTGAGGGGGCACCGCACCCTGAGGGGGCCACCGCGCCCGGGTACGTCCCGTCGGACACCGACAAGGAACAGACCGGGTGCGGTTGTACCCATGTTGAAATGTGAATGTCGACTATCCGACTTCGAGGGCAAGACCTCCTGCAGGGTCCCCATCTGGTGCTGAGAAAGTCGAACGTGGCTTTGGAACCGGGCCTGGGGTGTAAACCAGACAAAGCCCACAGGACACTGCGGGCAGGGGTCTCGCTTTGAGGAGAAACAGCTTTATCCAACTGCAACCAGTACGAACATGAACTCTCCTCATTGTTACAACTTTCCCCAGCCTGCTGCCACTGTTGAAGTGCGCAGTGTAGGGCACCTTGCGTCCATAGCGAGGGAGAAGAGGGGCTGCTTGGGGAGCCTCCCAAGGAGATGTTCCCATGAGTGATGGTCATCACTGCAAATGGACAGAGGATCTGAAGCAAATTCTCACCTCTCTGTTGTCATTATAATACAAAGGTTCTATTATCATTACATTGCAAGGGTTGCACGTTGCTAGAGTTGCATACCTCCTTGATGTTTCTTGTAGGCAGCTCATCTAGGCACTGACTCGTCCTTGCAGTAGCCAACTGACTCCAGCTTCCCCCCAATCTGCTCTTTTATAACATTCTTCTTATTGGCTGCGTGTGGCCTGTTAACATCTTTAGTAATTAACCCAGCTGCAACTCTTTAGGGGATAAGATTACATTCTATACCTTCATTTACCCATACTGTATCCCCCTACACCATCTGGTATTGCAGCTTGCTCAAAGTGGACTCAACGTGCCTAAGAAAGTAAATTTGTGAACATTTTTAATCAGTGGTCAAGCATTCAGGTAGCTCAGAGAGGTGATAGATTCCCCATCATTAGAAGTGTTCGGGATCAGGCTGGACTGGGCTTGGAGCAACTTGGTGAGGTGGAAGTTGTTTCTGCCCATGTTGGTGTAGGACTATATGACCCTTAAAGGTCCCTTCCAACCCAAACTGTTCCGATTTGAATGTGGCTGCCTCTCATTTCTTTGGGGGTTATTTTGACTGTTAGGCTCTCAATATCCTTATTGCTATTTCTGGATGAGGGTGGTTGGAAGACCCGGTTCCTATCTATAGATAACACTGGGAGCAAGAACCAGTTTTAGCTGCGTGTCCTTCAAAATGCTTAAGAAAAAACTTGGCACAAAAGTTGCTTTTCAGCCTCTTCCAGATCCCTTGAGCTCAGGGCAGTGTGTGCAATTCATTCCAGTTTGCCCTGTGTGAGACTTGTCTCCTTGGGTACCAAGAGTGGAAATACTTTCTTACTTCAGGATTTGCTTATTTGCCTTTGAGGGATGAGAATCATTAGGTGAATTTTTGTGTAGAGATTATGAAAAGTTCACTGTCTGCCTTTGATTTCCTCAGCCTGCTTGTTTGGTAGGCACTGTGGATTTTCTCATGCTCAGCAGAACTTTTGTGTGCTTAACTTCCAGCAAGTAAGAAATTCACAGTGTGCCTAGGAGAGCAGTTAGGCACGTGCTTCAAAACACAAGTCCGTGCTTTGTTATGAAAAGCTAAGGCCAACACTTCCTCTGTCTCAAGGCCATTAGGAAATTCCTATGCACTTCTATGGAAGTAGGATGTGCCCTCTCCTCACTGCCAACTCCCTGTCTGGCAGAGGTTTTCCCAGGAAGGGCCATCTGCTGCATGTAATGAAATCGTCTCTCTTGAAAGTCAAACTGTTCAGTGATCAGACTCCCTATCCTGAGGTCACACTCCAAAACACCAGCGAAGCCGTCGGGCTGGCTTGCAGCTCCAAACAACACGCACAAATTCAGCCTCCTTTGTCTCCAGCAGGGAAGCCCAGCTCAGGACCAGCCTATCCCAGAACATCCACAAAGAGCTCGAGGGTAAGTGAGGGATCGGGGGTTTGGACTTTGAAAATTATTTTTCTGCTTTTTTTCTCCTGTGGGCAAATAGAATGTGAATCATAAAAGTCTAATAGAGGAAGAAGAGCAAGTTAGTTTTCTTACCAGTGCACTACATGGATATAGTGATTTATGCACTACATGGATATAGTGATTTATACTGCTATTGACCAGGAAATGGGATTTGTTATTTCCTTCTGCTAAAGAAGAGCCATTTTTGTTTATCCTGATAGATTTGGGTTTTTCTAAACAGGCTGCATTTATAATTCTGCTCACTGTTTCTGAAACTACACTCTGCTGCTATTTCCACCAAGTCTCATTAAGACGAAATTGCAAAAATTGTACAAAAGCAAGCTTCCTTCTCTAAAGAGTGTGTAAGTGATACTAGGTATCCTGAAAAACAAATTTATTAATTCTAAATGTTTATTGCATGGTCTAATACTCATTAGATAAAAAGTTCCTCCATTCTTGAGAAAAAGGTCTGGTCACTTGGTAGTAATAGACGATTCCCAGGCTTCATGAATTGCTCAGTGTGACAGGGTCAGATGCTTGACAAATGTTAAAAATAGATTAAGACAGATCAGTGTTAAGAGTTGTGCTGTGATTGCTTATTTTAATTACTCTATATTAAGGTGTTTGTTTGACATGTGCAGAGCTAGTCATTTATTATTCTATTTAGCTGATGAATTATGGCTGAGGTGTTTTTATAGTGTGGGGCTGCACTAATCAAAATGTTGTCAAAAAGCCCTGGATATTGGCAGCTGAAGAACTGCAATATATCACAGAATTTTTGGCAAGGGCATATTTTCCAGACATCTGCTTTTTGAATAGCCACAACTTCACTGATGTTTTTCTTGCCTAGACCTTGTTAATCCAACAAATAGTGTGATAACTGGTTTTGATAACACAGCATTTCTGTAGTTTGGTTTCTGACACTGTGCACTCTTTGACAAGTATGCTGCTCGAGGTGTTCCATTTGGTTGTGGTATCTCAAAGGACTTGGCAAAGAATAATGTGGTTATAGTTTTTGTTTGTATTTGAGACAGAACTGAACCAGGCAGAACTCCTGTGAGGTGAAGAAACAAGTAGAAAATGCATCACTGTAAATCTGTGCACCCATGGGTTGTTATTACTACCCTATCAGATGTTACACTCTGTAGTAGGCTCAGTGCTGTATAAATCCTTACTATAGCCCTGTGGTGAGTAGAGTTCACAAAGTTACAGTGAATCTGGAATTCTGGTTTCTGTTCTCTTGGAGGTTGTAACTTTTACAAAGTTAACAGTTTAAGAATGCAACCATGATCGCAACACATTTGGAAAATGTTTTTATGGTGTTCCAAGTTGGAAAGCTTGTATCGACCAGGAATGGTGGTTCAGAAATTTCATGTGGAACTAGATTCCATTAGTACTTACAGATGCACTGAGCTTAAAAGATTCCCAATGTCAGTGTTGATGAAACTTTGAACCAAAAACTTTTGGAATCTTTGATTTCTGTTAAAGGAAAAGTTCAAACAGAGAACATCAGGAAAAGCATTTAAACATAGGAAAACATTCATTGCAACCTTTCTGGAATGATAAAGTTATATTCCAGACCATAAGTATATTGTATGTATTTCCATACAGAGCATATAATACCTCATTTAAGAAATACAAAATGGTGTTTAATGTCTGTGTTATTTGTAGAACTGAAAAGTCTTATGTTTTGTTTTACTTTGGAAGAAGAAAAATGTAACATTTTAAAAGATCTTTGTTGACAGGTGCCCTGCATGGGGAGTAAAAAAATATATATGTTCCTAGATACAAAACAGTTGGCAGGGTGGGAATGGGGATTAGATGCAATTGTACCTGTTGACTTCTTAGAGGAGCTAAACAAAACATGTGCAGAGTTCTGTAGGGAAGCTAAGACATATCTGAGAGACATTCCAGGGAGAATGGCAAGGGAAGTAGCGTTAACCTTGGAGCATAGCAGTATTTAAGCAGCACACTCAGATTTCACAGGTGACAAGTTTTTTGTTATACATATGGTGCTGTAGTTGGTCAATCTTGTGATCCTGTGGTTAGTGGACATTCCTTTCTTTTTTTTTTTTTTTTTTTTTTTTTTTGTTTCTATTCTACTTTTGCTGCTTTCTGTTCCTTTAATCAATATTTCTTACATCCTGCTGTTCATACCAGCAAGCTTTCTGGTTGTATCTATGTAATATATAACCATTTCTGGTCATCATCAAGACAAGTTCTCTGGTTTTTGGTGGTTTGGTTTGGAAATATTTCATGTTCATCTTACAGGAAGTCTAATTATATTGACCAAATATATTATATTTCTTTGTGGTTTAGCTACCTGCCAGTAAAACATCTCTTAAAGGGATGTATGGGAATGTATAATGTATGCTCAGGGAGGTGGAGAAAAAGCTTTTGCTAAATCTAAGAACAGTAGTAGGTAGGGTGGGATGGGATGGGATGGGATAGGATAGGATAGGAGATAATTGTGTGGCAAAAGAATAACTGCAGATTCCAAAGTTCAGCCTGTGGAGTGGAGGCCGTAGTAGGAAGCTCAGCTGGCAGCTGGGGAGTTGTCTCAGACCAAAAAGCTCAGATTAAAAAAAGCAAAGCACACGAGCACTGACTCTCTAAACAGGATGTGTCTGCTGGAGAAGTGTTCAAAGCACAGGTGAGCAGACCATGTGTGGCTCACATCCACATCCTCCTCAGGTGCACCTAAAAGAGAAAGGCTGGCCTTCTTGTGTGTACAGCTCTGGTGAAAGTTAATCCTTGATCACATAAGGCAAGGGCTTCTGACAGAATTGGTGTGGCCAGTTCAGTTCCTGCAGCCATGGTCCACGTGCCCTGAGGCACACAGTGTTTCTGGGGCTCTCTCTCATGGTTCAGGTGTCCCAGAACTGCTGTCAGCTCGGTGTAGAGAGCCCAGAGTGTTGGTTGATGAAAGGCTGTGTCCCAGGGTGAGCCACTGTGGCATTATCAGTGTCATTGCCCTGGTGTTCTGCTGAGATATCCCCCGTGGGGGCTCACTCAGCCTCTCCCTTCCCTCTCCTCTGGCCGGGTGGGCGTGAGGCAGCTCCTTGGCAGGTCCCACTGCTCTGAGTGGGAGCTTTGGGGGTCACAGCTCGGCTCCATCGAGGGGTGGGCATTGGCCAGGTGCTCACTGTGCCATGGGAACGCGTGGGACGGGCCCTGAGCCCAGGGCTGGCGCCACACAGATAACGGGAGCTGCTTCAGCAAGGTCAGGGACCAGAGAGTGCTGCTGAAAGATAGGAGGGAATCCCACTGAAAAGGGTGTGGGCCGAGGGGAGCCTGCACACAAAACAGAGATTACTCCATGAATAGATCTTAAATAAAAGAAAAATGCTTCAGAGAGGTCATAAAGGGTATTTTCCCGCTGACTCTAGAGGACATGAACCTCACAGAAAGGCACAAATTCACTTCTAGGTTGCTAAAATGCATAAGCTTCCTGTAGAAATAATTTCTGTGATTATAAAATTGCTTACAAAGAATGGGAAAACCAGAAATCACTGCTTAGAGTTTTTAAAAGTTTAATGATAATAAAACAATGATAGTAATAGTAATAGGATAAAAAAGGACAATATTTCCAGAGCTGGGGGGAGCATACAGACAATGTTATCTTTATACAGTTACATCAATAAGATACATGCATATTCTTGTGTTTCATGCATTATTCAAAGGTTCTTTTGAACTTTCTGATGTTTTGGAAACTCCTCTGTTTGACTTCTTCATACTCCAGCTTATCTGCATGACATGCTGGGTGTCAGGTCAATATATTTTATTTCTTTTTGTGTCCCCATCCTGCTGTTTCACATCCTCTGATAAGATTTTAGTATGTCCTCCTTAATTTTAACTCGGTATTCTCTAATTGTCCTCCAGTGCTCTGGGTTGTGTCATGGTTATCTTATCACTCGGACAGGTTGGTCAGTGGATGGCCTTGCACTGTTTTTGGTTACACAAAAGCCTTTTTTTTTCACATCTTATGTTTTGCTAAGGTCTATAACACAATACATTCATCACACTATTATTTCCATAAGTGATACATAGCTATTATATTCAGTACACTACTATTTCTATGAGCAACACAGTGCATACTTTAGCTGATAGATTATATTATATTAACATGCAGCTAAACCCAGTTATAATCGATACTATTTCTAAATAATTACAATCACTAGCAGCATGCATAGGCTGATACAAAAATGCAAAAGCTAATATTATCTGGTCATTTTTCACAGGAAGATTTTCGTTTTGGTAATAATTTAATAAAGTAGGAAAAATGTGATGCAAGAGAGAAAATTTAATGGCCACTTTTTAAGTTTAATCAAGTTTATATTTTTTGTTAGTTTTTTTTTTCTGACATTAGGAATAATCCCTCAGGTCCCTCTGAAATCACTAGAAGTGGCTTTGTCACCAGAACTACCTACACAATATAAAAGAATTTAAATTTTTTTCCTTCCATGTTAAAGTGTAATTCAAAACTGTTTTGATCTCAATTGAAATAAATTATCAAATATTGAACATATTTAATAGTGTATAAAAATAAGGTTCAATTGGGAGTGATGTCATTTCAAGGAAAATAATATCGAATTTGTTTTATTATATATATGCCTTACAGAAATGTTGGGTGATTGTTTTAGCCTTTTTGATGCTTTTCCCAGCCATTCTTTTGTTAAGTATTATTTGAAACGGATTATTTTTCACAAACCCTGGTAACTTCCTGCCATCAAAGGGTTTTGGTGAAGCAGCTCCATCTGCCTCTTTCTGCTTTGTTAATCTGACTGTTGCAGGTTTGCATCAGTTCAGTATTTCTCCTCAATCACACTCAAGCACAGTTGTCGGGTTGCTGTTCTCATGCTGCTCCCAGCTTTGTTCTCCCTTAATCTCAGTTCCCAGGCACTGAGCTCAGGCAGGAGCAGACCCTGCTGAGCATGAACTTGTGTTTCATTTGCTTTAAGGGCTACCATAAAAATTCCCCATGGTTCTGATCAGTACGAAATGGAAAATCTGTTTACAGAAGACTAGAGAGTGAAACCAGGCATATTTCCTGCCATGACCTGCTCAAACCTGGTGTGTGAATTCCTCCTGTGTGGCTGTGCTTCAAGTGCCTCCTGTTGTGAGCCAGGACCTGATTCAGCGATTAACATCATTGGTTTTCAGAGTGAGAGTTGGGACAAGCAGCCACAACACCCTGGCATGTTCTTGTGTCTTCTGCCAGCAAGTGTTCAACTCCCAGTTTATCGGGAAGTGAGTTAATTTCAGGTTACTAGTCAACAGCTGATGGTAAATTACCATGGTCTCTCCCATTCTTTTTCCCTTTGTGAATTTCACTGTGCATCCTCTGTCACAAGTTTTCCTGATGAGCTGAGAGGGTATTGTACTAGTTCTCTTTCCAGTTTCTGTCTAAATTCAGTAACTGAATTTTTTAAAAATCTTAATACCTTCTATTTTCTTCCCAGATTAAAAAAAATAGTATCTCTTTGTCTTGGGTGGAAACCCATGCAGTTTTCTCCTGGAATGTTGTTTTGCTTTCATTTCTGTGATTGTGTCTGACAGTGCATGGAAACCCAATGTAATTTTCATATGGAGAAATCTTGACAGCTCTTTTCCCCTCAATGTCAGAGTGCAGCCAAACTGAGACAACGATAACTGTCTAGTACAACGGCTTTAGTAAAGGCTCTGCATTAGTCAATCTGCATTAAAAACATGTTGCCAGAGCTCTTTTCAGCTGGGGAAATTACCATGCTTTTAAAATAATTTGCAACCTCCAAAAGAGAGGAGAGAGACATCTGGCCTTCTGAAAAGCAAAAATGAGAGAAGCGTTGAAAGAATGCATCAGGAAACATTAGGCAAATGCATATTTAAGAGGAGAGGCTGAACTCTGAAGGATATTTCCATGGTACTGTAATAAAATAGATGAGGAAAAGATTAATCCCTACTGCTCTGTTTTCATCCTGTTAAATATATTCCTTGGAGTTGAAAAGGAAAGCAGTGTGATCAGAAAGGCCACTCTGGTTGCCCCATGCGCTGTTTGTGTGGGCTCCTTGGTGTACATGGACTCAAACTGTCTGTCACACATCTAATGTTGTGTCCTACCTGTTAACCACTTTTGTTCCCCACTTTTCACCACCCAGGTGACTGTGGAAGAGGTGTTAGTGGCAGGTTTGCCCAAAGGGAACTAAAGTATCTCTGGTTGCTTAGTGCTCTTTAGGGAGAGGCAGACTGCAGGAATGACAAGTATCAAGCCAGAGCACAAGAGAATTGCTTTAAACAGAAATTGCCTTATAAAGTCTAAGCAGGCTGGTTGTTCTGGGTATTTCTACAAACAGAGTTTGGGATTTATGTCCCTATGATGCCAGTCCAAGGAATAGCCTGCTGTTGTGCCAATGTGACCACCAAAGCAGCAGGTAGCTGTAGCAATGGTGTCCGTGTGGAAATGTACATTGTCTGCAGGTTCCTGTTTGCATTTAGAAAAGTTGAAAGGCTGTCTACTAGAGCCCCTGTTGAGGTGCCACATGGATGTGTGGGTGTGCTCAAGGTTTTGTTCTCCTAGCACAGATCACTCCAGACACTTGCAATGTGCTGCCAGTAAGTGTCATTGCATAGACAGCAGGGTTAGGGTTACTGCCTTAACGTCTGATCTTGGGTCTTAAGTAATGATTTCTTATTTGAAAGTGCTTGCAAATATGTGTCAACTGACCACCTTTTAGAAAAGACCTATAGCCATTTCAGAATTAATTTTAAGCTTTGCGTTTCTTTTACTTGCAGGTGCACAGAACAAGATCTGCACTTCAGTGAGAGCTAGAATGACTTTTCTGAACCCAAAACCACATACAAAGAACAAAACTTGCCCAAAAATTGTTGTTGTCCTAAATGAACTCATGACAGTCTTCAGGGTAGAATGAGGAAAATGGGAAACATTTTGCACAATGCAAGAGTTCCCCCTGTGAGGGTGAGACTGTGTTGATTTCATCAGGTTCTGACTCTTCAAAAATCATTCATTTACTGCTTGAGAAACTCAGCAAAGCAGGAGTTTTGTCTCCACTTGAGAAATCCCTCAAGACACTTGCCTAACACAGAAGACAACATGGATGTTAAGAATGTAGTTAAATCCCAGGCAACTTTTTCCTGCCTGAGGGATTTGTCAGAGGATAGTGATGACCTGCTTCATTTTAACGATGCGGTTGATGTCACTGCTGGAAGAGCAGAGGAATACTGCAGCAGACAGGTGCCTTCCCACCCCACAGATGTAACTACTTGTCACACAGGCAACTGCTGCCTTAACACACAAGACTCTGGATCTCCTCAGTCTCTGGCTGATGTCCAGGCATGTAAAAGGACTGGGCTGGGCAGACCTCTAAGCAGGAATTCCCTGCTGGGTGAGCAGGCGGACACTTCCCTAGGTAATCTCACCGATTTTGGAAAATACGGCTCTGAAAATTCTGCTGCTGTTCTGGAGATTTATGCAGAGAAAGTAACAAGTGTAAGTGATGACTTTTCTGATGATGACCTGGAGTACTTTGAATGTTCAGATGTGCTTACAGTGCATGAAGATGAAATCTGGAAAAAGAAATTAGAATTTTTATTGGAAAGTGATGAAGATGATCTAAAATTGGGTAAGGATTGTGATGGGTGTGCTTACTTCCTCAGTGAAATGCCTTGTGTGTTCCAAGTGTCAGATAACACTACGCCTATGGATACCCCCATTGGCTTCTGTGAGCATCAGTCAAAAATCAAAGGAGTAAACGTAAGGAGAGACCCCTCTATGTACAGCCAGTCAGCTCTGCAGACAGAGATGACTCTCACTGTTGGACAGCACCGAGATAAAAGTGCCATTTTGAAAGACAAAGAGAAGAATCAAGTGCCTGTTGCTTCTGCAGCCACTGGAAATGAACAACCCAGAAGTGAAGAAGAGACTAATGGAAGTGACCATCTGGCTGCAGGTTCCTCAAGGGACGGACCAAAGCCCACGGACACTGTCCCTGCCCAGGTAGATTCCTCTGCCCATGGCATAAGTGCTGCTTGCACTGATCAGGCTTTGGGGACGAGGACAGAAACCAGCCCCGATGGGGACGTGCTGGGGGAAAGCTCACTGCTGCTGGAGGAGGGGAGAAGGAATGTGCCAGAGGGAAATGCACGGCACCCTGTCTGTACCTTAACAGAAAGTCTGAGGAGAAGCCTTTTCAAGCTGTTAAACCCTATAGAACTTTGCAGATATGTAAGTACTATAGGACAGTCTTTCCAGGCTGCAGCAGCAGATAGGGAATGCAGAGCTCCGTCTCCCAGTCAGGAAGGTGTCTGTTCAGCACAGGTTCCTGAGGAAGCAGAGAGTGTGCAAATGCAGGCTGCTCTGTGTCCAACAGAAGAGGCAGATAAAGACAGTCACTGGGAAAGGATAAGGACTCGGGGGCCGTCCGAGCAAAACCAGATGCCAGATGAGAACGTCTCGTTTGGGGTAAGTAACATCTTTATCATTTAACACAAAGAGCTGCTCTGCTGAACTCAGTGCGATTTATTCCTGCTTGTCACAAAATAATGTAAAATCAAAATTACTTTGAAAGATACTATTCATGTACTTCTGAATGACAGCTACGGCTGGGAGGGAAATCTGGGTTTAGAAAAGGCCCAAGTAAAGCCTAAGCTGTTCTAATTATAGAGTGAGCCTGATAATGGTGAGAGGCACTAATGGGCCTCTGGACAGCTGGATAGAGAAATCTGATATGGAGGGTATTGCACAGGTCTTAGCAAAGTAATGCTTCTTTCAACCCAGAAAGTTTCTCAAATACTTGTTGGTATTTGAGCAGAGAATGCTTTGATTTACTTTCTTTTCAATCTATATGCAACAAACAAAACCATCCTCCACTAATGGTGCTGGAAACCTAAACCAAATCAGCAGGGGTTTGCTCTGGTTTTGTAACAACGAAGGGAATTCAATGCAGAGAGTTCATGTTACAGAGGTGAATGGAGCTCTGTGATTTTTAAAAATAAAACAATGAAAGATTTGGATATTACAGTTGAAACATACAAACCAATTAAAAGTTCAAACCCCTGTGATACTCTCCATGTACTTGCACATTTTATGCTGTTGGTAGAAAATGAGCTGGAGAAATCACTACAGTTGTAGAGACTGGTATGATGCTCTACCAGTTTTCCTAAGTAGGAAAATTGAATCATCATTTTTATTTCACACTGTAAGGACTCAAGATATATAAATACTATTAAATCATGAATAATCTTATTGTCACCAGTTTTTCTAGCTTGAAGCTGTGTAGCTAATTGCACAGAAAAAAACCTCATTTGTCACAAAATTTTTTTTCAGTTGCACATGCTTTTCTTCATCTGATTATTTGGGAAAAATATCTCCCAGTTCTGGGTGTAGTGTCACAGTAGAGTGACTTTAATCTTACCACTGGGGTATCTTCAGCAGTCAGAAATCACTGAATTCTTCTTCCTGAAAAATGCTCATAGGTTTCTCTGGTTTTATGGTACATAAAATTCCAGTCCCATCTGAGGAGCACATGATGTCCTTATGATGGGGAATACCCCTCAATGGAATTAACCTCCTCAGAGCTTCCTGACAGGGTGTATGGCCGTGGTTTGCCAGAGGCTATGTTTGCTTTTTTTTCCCCAAGTCCAGTGCAATAATTTAAATCCCAGAAGCCTCTTAGCCAAGAGCAGCTGTCAGGTGCCTGGCATAAATTTCAGAGCAGCCACTTAGACTCTTGTTGTGCCTAGTCAGTATGTCTGCATATCCATGGCCAAAACTTTTCATTGGATAAAAAATGAGTATTGGTGTACACAAAAGGATGAGAGCTGGGCACACACCAAACCCTATTTTTTAAACATGTGTGCATGACAGTGAAATTCAGGTGTAGGTTCAAAATTATGTGGTCTTTAAAATGAGCCAAGCAAAAGCATCCTGCCTGAATACTGCTCCCTTTTTTGGAGTACTAGAAAAACGTGGTCAGCTTCTCACAGCACCCATATAGTAAGCCAGGAACTCCTCAGAAATCTGCCTGTGTAATCTAAGAGAGGTAAGAGCGAATCTATTGCAGCACACGGGTTTCTGTAGAAGTGGCCTGGGGCGTTTGCTGGAGCCCAGAGTGAGACTGCTCTGCGGGAGCAAGGGGAGGGGCTCGCAGCAAACCCCACAGCTGACTGCTTTGGGAGGGTGTGATATTTTCCGGGTCCATGTGGGAATCAGGTCTGCTGAGGGGTACAGAGCAGCCACGGGATCACAGCACTAATGACCCAAGGATTTACACTTCCCCTTGGTGCCAAGAGTTCGAACTGGAAAAACCTTTGCAGTGTGTCTTGTGCAGCACTGCTGTGCTCAGTGACTTCTTCCATTAGATAGTTAAAGTGGGAGGCTCGTCACTCCTTTCATGACCTCATGGCCTAGCCTCAGGTGAAATTCTTTATTTACCTGCTGCTTCAGAGCAGCTTCATTAATAATAGGCCCAAGACACCAAAGGTGCCAGCTGTGTGATGTTACATAGTGTACAGAGAGCCAGGAGGCTTTTCTGGGTGTAATTGGGAATCTGGTTCTGTTGGCAGTCAGCCAGAGCCCTGTTCCTGTCAGAGTTCAGTGGTCAGCACCCTTGGGTCCCTGTCAGTGGTCAGTGTTCAGCACTCTTGGCACAAGGTGCTGCTGTTACTACTGGGTTACAGAGCCATTATTCTGGGTTTTTTTCCATATCAGAACAACCTGTTCACATAAAATCTGAGAGATCCTTGGTTTGACCTTGCCAAGACAGATTTCTGTCACTTGTAGATAATTTTGAATTTTGTTATCCAAAGAGGAGAGAAGCAG
The DNA here is from genome assembly GCA_039654755.1 of Calcarius lapponicus. Classification (NCBI taxonomy): domain Eukaryota; kingdom Metazoa; phylum Chordata; class Aves; order Passeriformes; family Fringillidae; genus Calcarius; species Calcarius lapponicus. The sequence goes on from CM077481.1 coordinate 7,264,544, forward strand.
AACTGACACAGAAGTTCCAGGTAATTGGGCATCTGGCTGAGATGAGAGCTCGGTGCTGCGAGGGAACAGTCCGGGCCTGAGCCACGCCAGAGGGGCTGCATCTCTGTGTGAGAGCAAGCAGCAGAGTCCTGCATGGAGTAACTGCAGCTCATGACACCAGCTCTGCTCGTTCAGTAGGATCTACCCAAGGAATGACAGTTAACATCCCATTTTGTTGCCCATGTCTTAAGTTGGCTCCAGTCTTTCCTGGGAGACATACCAAGAAAAAAACCCTTAGAAAATCTGTACCGCTTTGGAGCATGGACTCCTGAGAGCTGTGCATGGTCAGCCTGTTGCTCTGTGCTGTTGGCAGATAAATCACTTTCTGGCCTTTAAAATATTATAGTTCTTCCTCTTTTTCTGCCTTTGAGCAGGAATAGCAGGAGGCTGGCAGGATGTGGCTGTCAGTCTGCAGGATAAAGCACAGCTCAGGTCTTTTGTTTCACCTGTCTAAAGCAGTTGAAACAACTGCAGATATTGAGGTATTTCAGCTACTCCAGGGCAGGCGTGCCATTTAAAAGAGTGTCATTTTAGGAAAGGGGAATTTGAGTGGCATTGCATGAAACAGGGAAGTGGCATGATCCACTAAGGTGGACTGCTGGAGAACAATATAAAGTAAAAGCAGTCCCAAATGTAGTGGATTTGAGGGAGCTGAGACCCAGAGACAGTGGGTCTGTATTCTAGTCTGTATTCTAGGGATTGTTTGTTACACTCCATTTGTACAAACAGAGGGATATAAATATAACATGGGGACTTTGCTTGCAAAGGAAACTTACCTTGCAAAACTATTTATGCTTAAAAAGCAGTGAGAAACTGTGAGGTAAAATTGATTAGCTTCATTACAAATCCTTCTCTAAGGAGCAACACTTTCAGACTCAGACCCAGGAGGTTGATTTCAATCCATTATGTTGATAGTTACAAGTCAGAAACTTGACTATTGACAAATATTAAAAAAAAAAAAAAAGTTTAAAAAAATGCAAGTCTTCCAGCCTGTGTCAAGCTGTAGTTCTAATTTTTAATTACATCGCTCTATTTTCCTTCTTTGAAGAGTCAAGGTGCTGATCTTAGAAGCATTACCCAGAATTGTGAGAACCTGTGTATGGAGCCCAGTGTAGAAAAGGAAGGCATCCTCAGCACTTGTGAGAGTGCAGGAACCAGCCAGCTCTCTGCTGAAAACATGCTGCAAGTGAAGAATGCAGATTTACAGACCTCTTCTCTTCACCGTGCTCCTTGTGAAAAGAGAGAAGGTTGTCACCAACAGGTCTTCTCTGGACAAAAAATTATTAGGAATGGCAAAAAGTCAAAGAATAACATTTCCCCTTCTCCTCTATGGGATATGGACTCTCTTCCTGATAAACAGGAACGCTTGTGTGCTGTTCTCTCTTCTGCAAAGCTGTGTGATGAGCCAGGGGAGGGATCTGGGCTTGACATACATGAGAGCAGTAACCCAGATACTCTCTGCAGCCGATCAGCCGATGAGGCTGTGTCTGAAGCTAATCCCAAGTCAGTCCTGGAATCTGGAGAACCTGAGTGCAGAGGAGATGCTGATATATCTGCAGTGCATGACAAGCTGTGGAAACTTCTTCATGAAGATGACTCAGACTATCAAATCCCATTTGAAAACAGAGGCATCCCAAGTTTAGGTACGAGGCTGACAGATATCAAAGTCACAGAACTGAACTTTGTGCAGGAGACCTGTTCCAATCATCCTTTGCCAATGGATTTGATAGAAGAGCAGGGGCCCATCACAGAACCAGCTCATAACCCCAGAGCTGAGAAAGCTGACTGCAATGTTTCTGATATCCTCCTGCAGAGAGCTGCAGCATGTGAGAGTGCATCCATAGGAAACATTTGTCTTGCACAAGTCATAGGAACAGATGGTGTCTGTCTAAATTCTGGCACTGGGAATGAGAGGGAAACACCATCCATTTGTGTTTCAGCAAGCAGTGTCCTCCTAAGTCCCCAGGAGTGCTTGGAGCCAAAGGCAATGGCCATGGGCAGGAATGGATCCACTGTGGCTTGGGAAGGGAAGCTTGCTGTTAATAATGCTGTCCAAACATGTGAAGCAGATTCTCCTCAAGGGTTACGAAATACTCAGAGTAGTAATTTAGCATGTCCCAAAGCTGAAATATCAGATATGTCACATGGGATAGTTGGACAGTTACTTCACACTGAATACAACACAGCCATGACAAATGAATCCATACCTGGAGAAGGCTGTCATTTTACGGACTGCTATCCAGTGAGAGGAGAACTTGCTCATTTCCCTGAAGAGGAAGACATTTTCCCCAGTGAAAATATCAGCCAGTTTACACATGCAGAACACTCTTCTGTTAACACCATACATAAAAGTTGTGTAGTGAATTTACAAGAAAAAGGAAATCATTCAGGCTTGAGTGCACCAAATTTCACTAATTCTGACAGCTACCATCTTTCAAAAAATAATGGCTGTCAGGATTTTCAAATTGTTTCTAATGCACAGAAATACAGTAATGTAATGCAATCGCCTAGTTTAATTCAGATTCATGAAACCTTAACACATACGAATCTACCCCAAAATACAGACCAACTGACAGAAGTAGCAAAACAAGAAGGGACAGTCTCTCCCCCTTCTGGGGAGCCATTTTTAAGAGATTTTTATCTAGAAGTGCCCAGCTGTGAACCATGTAAACCAGGAGGAGAACGGAGAGAGATGTGCATACCTGAGGAACACAGAGCTGAAGCTTCCTGTGACTCAGGAGTTAGGCAAGTTTCAGAGAGTCAGACTGCAGCTTCCCCTTGTAATACTGCAGAACAGCATTCATTTTCTGTAGACAGCACCTTCAGGTCTGATGAAGGGTTAAAAATAGATTCTTCAAAAAATCCCACCTATGCAGCTGGAAGTGTAACATCAGCCAGTGCAGCCAGTGCCCCGCTGCCCGGGGAGGCTCAAAGTGAGCCCCACAGCACAGCAAGTGGGGAGGATGGAGGTGCCTGGGATTGGCTACATTCCCAACAGCTGCTTGGAAACAAAACCCTGCCCTTCCCCACATCTGTAAGCCACTCAGAGGGCCTTCCCAGTGGATCTGCAGTGGCGTGTCCTGCCACAAGAAATGAGGGAAAAACTGGATCTGTACAAACTGGAGTCAAAGTAAACGGAAATTTAACTACATTGGAAATTTCCTGCAAGTCATTGAAGGGTCTGTTCCAGAGGGTCCCTGGAGAAACCAAAGGAGAAGCAGCCTTGTGTGAAAATGACCATGAGATTCCAATAGCTATTGAATATAACCCAGATGAAGCTGAAGCAAAGGCTCCTTCACACACTTTGACTGGCTCCCAGGCTCTGAAACAGAGTATGAACACAGAGCAGTCTTGTCCTGACTTGATCCCTTCCAGCAAGATAGCTGAGGCTGAGAATTCAATTAAGTCCACTGAGTATGATAAAATGGAGGAAGTCAGGACAGAAGAGAGTGTGGTAGGTGGTTTAGTTAATTTGCCACCAGATGATTCAGGGAACAACCAGCATTTTCAAGAACAGCCACCCCGCAGAAGAACTCCGTCATTCTCTTTGGCGTGGACCACGCTTGATCCATTCCCAGTCAACACAGAAAGTCAAAGAAATCAGGAAGGGTCAAAATCCTGCCAGATACCAGTGGCTGCGGCAGAGCCTGAGCCCATCAAATGTAAAGAGGACACAATGAAGAGCGGGCATGTAGCTGCTGGAGCCAAGAAGAAATTACCACCAGCAACTCTGTCCAAAAAACCCAGGCTGGAGGAGAGGGGAAGTGTCAGCGAAGATACCAGCTGCGTTAAAAAGTCTGGCAAGAGCGAGGGAGGCGTGATTCAGAAAGAGGATAAAAAAGAGCAAAGGAAGCTCATTTTGAAAAAGGATAGCAAAGGTAAGAGAAAATGGATTTTCTTTTCTGTCCTTTCCCATCATTCTGGCTACAGTACAAAATTAAGATTATTGAAAGGCACTGCAAGCCTCTTTCAGACTGACTCAGTCAGCTAAAGGTGTCCTGCCCTCATGGAGCTTTATTACCAGATTTGTGCACTTAGTAATGAGTGCTATGCCCATGCCACAGAGATGAACCCTTTTCCCAGCTGGCAAGTATATTCAATTCATGAGCTTTGTAACCTGTTTAAAATAATCACTGCCTCATTGGCCTCTTGGAGTAACCTTGCATGGAGGAACAGCATAATGGTACCACATAACTACACACCACGTAGCAGCTGCAAGCCCACTACTTGTTCTGTTCCCACAGGGCTGTGTTTCCAGTTATGCTCCTGCATTGCAGCTCCCAGCTGCAATTCCCCCCTCTTGGTTACCAAAGGATTTATTACTAGCAAAGTGTTATTGTTAGCAGTAGGGTACCACTGAAAAACAATGTTTTGAGGTCCTGTGTGCTGACTTCTGACTGGTTCTGCATTGCTTTGTCCTGCTGCAAAAATGACAAGGATGAAATGAGCAATATTAAACTGATAGAAGAAATATATAATGGAAAGGAGATCTGGGTTGCTGCCAGAGTTGCTAGAAGGTTGCTAGCACTGTAGCAGGATTGTGACTGCTGGGCAGATGAGGGATTTGTTGTTTCTATGGGTAGTTTGCACGGACCAAGGTCTTATTTTTACCTTCTGACATGACATTTCATGTTCACATCATAAAATGATTTAATAGTTCAGAGCAAGACTGAACAGTGACTAAAGGTAAGCTACACATTTGTGGAGCTTTTCACACACTCTAATTACTGTGCGGTCTCATGAGACTTCTACTTTTTCTAATCACATTTTAAAAAACCCCAGACTTGTCTCTGTTCAAAGATGCATCCTTTTCCAGAGAACCAGATGTGTGGGAGGAGAGACACATTCCTTCAAAGCAGGGCAAGCAAACTGCAGTGACTGTGCAATGCCTGACCTGTTTCCATTGCTTGAGGCTACACTTGTAAAATGTTTTAAACATTCAGGCTTCATCAGATAACAGTGAATTTTATTCACCTGTTTCTGCTCTGCCTCAGTCTCGACTGAAGTATGTCTGTGCTCTAGAGCACAGTTGTGGCCCTTTCCCTGGCATTATGGGAAGGCTGCTTTGGTTGCTGTGGAATATACTCAGTGTTCTTTTGCATTATTTCAGCTGCAGGAGAGAAGGCTGGCCAGGCCAGGAACCTGGAGCCATTAGTTCTATTTCTAGAGCTGTCAGGTCCTGTCTGTGTCACTTTAGCCCTGATACAGCGAGGCTCACATGCCCCAGGACTCAGGGACTGCTAGTCCAGTGGGGAGACCTGGACTGGATGGGGTCTGGAACTGGGAATGGGGAAAACCATGGCAATGTGCCTGACCTTCTAAGTTGGGTGTTACTGGAGTTACACCAGTACACAGTAATCTGCAGGAACAGGATTCCCGAGGGGCACATGCCATGCTACCTCATTCAGAGTGCAACAGCTCAGAATTAACACAGTTGGAAGCAAAACATCTTGCATTTTACATCTCTTGCCTCAAGCAGGGATGTGTCACTTGAGGCAGGGCTGTGTTTGTGATCCCAAAACCTTTCTCTAAGTACACGTCGATTCCCTTTCTTTCCAAGTCCCCTCCAGCCCCCTGCCCACACCATGCCCATGTGCAAAGACACTGGAATGTTCTGTGAGGCAGTGAAAAGTCCTAGCAGAGGTCCAGGCTGGCAGGACCTTTTGGGACTTTTCCCCAGGCTGTGATCAGCTAAAAAATTCTACTAGTTATTATTATTGAGACACAAGAAGTCATAATTACTTACCAGGGATTTCAGCATTTGTGTTCTTAACATGAAATGTTAAAATGCCAAAACAATGTAATTGTCTTCAAATCCTAAACTGTGGTTCTTCTGTTTCAAGCCCCCAGGCTGCTGAAGAAGATCCAAGCAGAGTTATTCCCTGACTGCACTGGAAGTATTAAGCTGTGCTGTCAGTTTGGTGACATTCATAGCGACTCCACCATTACATGGACTAAAGATTCCCAGGTACTGGCTCGACTGCAGAGAAGGTAAGAGAATGTTTCTGAAGGACCGGGAGTTTCGGGGTAACTTTGCTATTCACAGGAGGCAGATCTTCTCACAGTGCATTGATATTGCTCCCAGTTTGTGTTACATCACCTCTCAGCTTGTTCATAGCCAGTGTCATCCAGATTTCAAAAAAATATCAAAGAGGTTTGAACCTCATTTAACCTAGAGAAGGGTAGAAATAAAAGCTTCTTAAGGGCATTAACAGCATCTACCCTTTCCATTTTAATGAAATTAGTTATTTTCCTTGTAATTCTGTTTTTTCCTTGTAATTCTGTATTTTGATTTAAAAATCTGTTTAGAATGTTTCAAAAATACAAAATTAACATTATCCAGAAAAAAAAAAGAAAGAAAATACATTTCCATCAAAATGCTCACTTCTGAGAAAATGAAAAATTTTGTAGGAAGGATTCTTCTTAGATGTTCTTTTAAGTCGAGAGAAAAGTTGCATGAATTGGTTAAACTTTCTATTCTGATTCTTCTTGTTTTAACTCTTCTGATTTTGATTGTTGTATTGCAATATTAATTGTAGTATTAATACATGTCATTATGTGCTAAATAATTGTGCTGTGTCTTAATAAATAGTGCAGAGAGATCAAATTTATCAGTTTTTCCAGTGAAAACAGGTAAAATGTGTGATAGCACAAAATGCTCTGTTGCAGTGCCCAGGATGACTCTCCCGTCTCTCTGGAAATAGCTGAAGCCAGTTACCAAGACCAGGGAATGTATTATTGCTGCTTGAATAACATGTATGGAAAGGTGACTGCTGAGTTTCATCTGACTGCTGCAGGTAAGCCCCAGTTTAGAGTTTTGATTAATAATAATGACCATGACAGTTTCCATTCAGAGTTTTTTACTACAAAATTCTTTTTTTTGTTGTTGTTTCCTCCTAGTATTGGAACGTCTTTCAAGTTTTCAGAGTTATGAAGGTAAATATAAAGTGAAGTAGCATTGCATGGCATCATACAGAGACACACACATACACACACTGGAAGCTTTTTGGCACAAACACATGGTTCTTGCAGGTCACCTGCTGTGTAACTGTACTCCAGGAGCAAGGCAGGCATGGAGCTTTGGAATGCTTTCCCTGTGTGTTAACTGGTGTTCAGTGACACCGGGCATGTGGCCTGTGCTGCAGCTAAAGATAGTGCCTTGCCAGTGGGGTTGTCATTCCTGAACAGCCTGCAGAGATCCACGCCTTCAGTTGGCATGGTGACTTTTCTTTCTTTTCCTTGAAGAATTAAAATTAAGCATTTATTTCCTTGTGCAAAATAAAGACAGGACTTTTCATGTAGCAGCACTGTATAACTTTTAATCAGAGAATTAAGGGGTGTTCTAATTCTGGCCTTATCTGTGCAGTGTTTCCTCTGTGCTTTGTAGAGAGGCAATAGTGTACAGAGGCTATACCAGAGGTAACTGCAGGGGACAGCTGGAAGGAATTCCTTGTTGTGTAGTTCTGATCTCCTATTTATCCTCTTTACTGATGGTCCTTGAAATGTTATTATTAGAGACACCTGAAGTGCAGGTAGGATGTTTTAGTTCCTCTCAGTGCTTAACTTTTTTCCCCCTTCTGAATTTTTTTGCATTTGGATTCCAATGATCATTTAAAGGGGTGAAGTCCAGAGTCTTCCTTGATTTCATCTGTAACAGACTTCTTTACTACTCTCTGGCTTCTCTCCTTATGATCCTGAGCTGCCACCTTTCTCTGTGCTGGCTTTAGATACAGGCAAGCAGCTGCCTCTCAGGAGCTGCTTGGGGTCTCAGCCCTCAGGAACACAATTTCTGCTTCCACTGAGCATTTTTTCCTCCTCTCTGGAGAGATGCATCTGCTGTCCCATGCCCACCCCTCCACGTGCCTGCAGAGATTCCTGTTCTGTTTTAGGTGTGGAAGAGATCGAATTCATGCAGCTGATGTTCAGAGAAGACCCCCTGAGCTCCAGCTACTTTGGTGGGACACTGCATGGAGCAATAATGACAGAGGGGCTGCACTTTGGCGAGGGGATGCACCGCAGAGCCTTCCGCAGCCGCGTGCTGCAGGGCCTGGCGCCTGCCTTCGCCCCCGGCCACCCCTGCGTGCTGAAGGTGCACAGCGCCCTCACCTACGGCACCAAGAGCAGGGACGAGCTGCTGCAGAAGAACTACAGCCTGGCACTGCAGGTGAGCTGCCCCTGGCCTCTGTCATCCAGACTTGTGGGCCAAAGCTGTCCTCAGATTCAAACAGATGATCTGTTGAATGTTTTGAGCAATATTCCCATAGGCATGTCTGTTGTAATACAGGAATGCTATGTCCAAAATACTGCAAGAGAGTATGCAAAGTTATATGCAGCTGAAGCTGAACCCTTGGAAGGCTTTGGAGAAGTACCAGAGTGAGTATAAATATATATTTTATATACATATATGCTTATTTACACCATCCTGTGCCATGGCAACCCACTGATTGCTAGTACTAAAGAGGAAAGAGGAAACCTGGGACCAGTGTTACAGCTCTTCCAGCTTGGTTTAGAGTTGGTAGCTGTTCATTCACTCTCTGAGATCACTGGCCACTTTTGTCTGTTTCATACTCTTTTACTGAAAGAATTCCCAGGATTTTATTAGTTTCTATCCCTTGATTTCAGAATCATTCAGATTTTTCTCATTCATCGCCCTGCTAATAACATCCCCTATGCCACAGTGGAGGAGGAGCTGGTTGGGGAGTTTGTGAAATACTCTGTCAAGGATGGCAAGGAAGTGAATTTCCTGAGAAGAGACTCAGAGGCTGGCCAGAAGTGTTGCACCTTTCAGCACTGGGTGTATGAGAAGACCAACGGGAACTTGCTTGTCACTGACCTGCAAGGTGAGTTGTCTGAGTAGGGGCAATTTTCATCTAGCTTATGTTCTTGTAAGAGGGCAGTTTGGAAAAGGAAACTAAATCTTACACTCTTAATGGAGGAGTTGTTCTTTTGCATGTACCTTAGTGAATCTGGACACTCAGTATGAGCCAAATCTGCCTTTTTCAGTCACCACCCAGAGATTAATGGAATAGCTGCTGAGTGAAAGACTTCAGGTGTTAATAACACGCTAGTCCTTCCCCTTTCTTTGCTTGTCTTTGAATACTCACCAACAATCACTCAGCAGTGGAATGCTCCACATTTGGGTCCTGGCTAGTTTTGAAGAAATATATTTCTTCAAAAAGAATAGTGAAAAAACACCTTCATGTTTGCTAAGTGCTACCTCAGCTCCCATGGGTGTGACTCCTCTTTAGTCCTGCAATATATTTGGAACAGGGGAAGAGAGACCTTTCTTGAAGAAAAACAGAAAAGGCTGGAATCTTAGGAAACATCCTATATTCTTTTACATGTGAAGGCAGAAAAAATAGCAAAAAGGCATCTAAACAAGATTCCTGAAGTAATTTAAAGGAAGGAGAAAGAACAAAGTCCTAGCACAGGAAACAAGCTGTGCTGTTGATCACCCTGACAGCTGTAAAATAGTGGCATGAGCCTGACTTCTAGAAACTGCTGGTGACAGAGAGAGCATCCTCTTCTTAACTGGGGTGCTTTAAAATGCTTTGAAAAAAATGTGACAAATAATTAAAGTGAAAAATGTGACTCAATAAATAATATTTAATGCTTCCATATGTGAATATTGTCCTAGAAATTCCAGTGTAAGCTAAGCTCTATGTTTTCCTTGCTGCCTTGCAGGTGTAGGGATGAAGTTAACGGATGTTGGCATAGCAACCCTGGCCAAAGGGTGAGTGAACGTGATTTCTCAGCAGCATGGTTGTGCTTTACTCCTCTGTCTCTTCACAGTTAAATGTGGATGGGGGAGGGTGCACTGGAAGTTCACTCTTGCTTTAACTTTAGAAGAAAACAGTCCTTATCTAAGTGTTTTAACTTCTTCGTATTCATATTTATGGAAAACCTGCCTGAAAAGGAAACACTTTTATTTTGTTATGAAAGAATGGGGCTACCCTGTAGACTGAGCTTTGTTTTTCCTGCATGCCTCCCTTGAAACGGGCTTGTCCAAAGGACATTTCACAAGTGACACAAAGGGTTCTGGTGACAGCAGGTAAGGCTCCTGGTGGTCCATCAGCTGGAGGAAGGTAGGCCTGAACACACGGGGCCAGCACTGGCTGCAGTCCAGCATAAAAGGCACCCTGGCATCACTCCTGCAGCCAGCAAAAGTGCCAGAACTTTGGGATATGTATTTGTGACACAAGCTTTTATAAAGACTCTTCTCAGTGGGATGCTGTGTTTTGGCCACTTCCCTGATAAACAAGGACAATTGTGAAGGGATTTGATGGTATCTCTACCCTTTCTCTCTCAAAACCAGCAGTTCTGAGCCTTAACAAAAGATTGTTCAGGGCATTGCTAGAGCCTATTTTCTAGTGGTGTTGCAAAGGCTTCAGCTCCTTTGGGGAAACGTAAGTGTATGTGTAAAGATGTAGACCTGTAATATTCTAACTTTAGTCCACTTCTCTTAAGTTAATTAAGGCTTCTAGTTATAACACAGGCCAGCAGAGCTGTGGATAGGAGTAGGCAGTGGCTGCTGGACAGGGAAAGGGAAGGGGGGTAAGTGCTTTAATTTCATATTCTCCTTTGAGAATCTGGCAGGAGAAAGAAGATGTGATCATGTGTTCAGCCTTTGTTCTAAAGACATTGTCTGTGTACCTGGGATACAAGAAGAAACCTCACAGTATCATCTAAATTATTAGAGTGTTATTAATATTATATAGTAACATATTATTAAAAAATGTGACTATAGAATATACTGGGAGAATCTTAAACATTTGCAGGCTGGCATCCATTCAGTTAGACTGATTTTCTGGTTTACTCTTGGAGCTGTAGATCCAAAGTAAAAGCAGTTGAAATGAACGTACATCATCCTGCTACAAACCAAAAGAGTAATAAATGTTTTATTTAGGCAACACCATTCTCAGGAATCAGAAGATTTATAAAAATGCTTCAATGAATGTTGTCCAGCTCACTGTGGGAAATGATTCCTATAAAAACACACATTGTGTTGGGGAGGAGGAAGTGAGCACACAATGCAAGCTGTAGTAAGGATCACCTCAGGCATATAGAAAGGAAAACAATTTCCTTAAATGAACAACCTCCTGAAAATGTTGAATATCATTTTGTTTGTTATTTAGCTAATGGTATTCCTGCAAGATGACAGATTTTTCCTGGTCCTGTATTTTGTTTGCATACTCCTTTCCTGGAAAGAAGATCTCTGTATTAATGTCCACAGTTGGATTTTTAATTCTGTGAACATGGGTGGGGAAAATCAACTCAGTGCCCAGAACTCCTGTGTTGCTGGGTCTTGCTGCTTTGGGTGTGTTCAGCCGAGCTGCTGAGAGCTAACCTGGTCCCATGAAGGGGGAACACATGGTTCTGCTGAGCCAGAAATGCACAGTGGGAGTGGTGTGGCTTGCACTGTGCTGGCAGAGGGGACACAGAACATATCTCTTCTGTACTCCAAAACAGAGTCCACGATGTGTGGAGGAAGGAATTTTGATCTTTTGTCCTCGCTCTGTGTGTTTTGCCAGGGAACTGGAAAGCAGAGGAGCCCAAAGCAGTGGTGTGGTGAATGTGCTGCAGGAGCTGCCCTGCAGTTCTGTCAGTAGAGGGCGAACTGGATCTAGGAATGCCAGGGAAGCATTTTTAATGCGGCCGGCAGTGCCGCTCCTGAGCCTTCAAATCAGCTGCTCTGTAGCTTCTCTGGAGAATGGAAACAAAAATACCAGAGCCCGGTGCCTGGCTCTGTGCACGCAGTGTGCATGAGGGCCCAGGGATTTATCCAGGAATGGTGCACACAAAGGAGGGAATCAGGAGCATGGTAACCCACGGTTATGCTCATTAACTGGAGCGCTGCTTGCCAAGTCTGGATCTGAAACTCTGCCTGGTTCCAGGGCACTGACAAGTTTAGCTTTACTCCGCATGGTAACAAGAGGCATTGGGGAGTTTAAGCCTGAGGGCAAAACCAACATTTCCCCTTCAGATTTAAGGAAGATTTGGTTTGGTTTGGTGCTGGATAGAAGAAATTCCCTTGCTGAGGGCGGGTGTGTTTGCCTGTGGAATTCCTGCTCTGTGGGTGTGTTGGGTGCATCCACCAACACAACACATATCGGTGAGCTCTCAAGGGCAGCTCAGTAAAGTCTGAAGTTTCTGATTTCTCCAAGGCAGCAACAGAACCACTGATGACCCTGTTGGACTCCAGGATACAGTCTTGGGGTAATAATGGCATGGCCCTTCAACCTGCTTTGGTTAAACAAACACAGAGCTTACTTGGAGAGGAGGGGAAAATCCCTTCAAGGTTCACCTGCTGTTCAGAGCCAGCTGAGTGGGGTCTCCAGAGCAGGGTCTGTCAGCAGGAGCCTGGCCTTCTCAGAGCTGCAGTATTCTCTTCAGCACTGTGTAGTCTGCCTGAGGAAGGATGTTCTCTGGATGCTGGGAATGAGCATCCTCTGTTTATTTAAGAACCAAATCTTGTTTGATTGGCTTTGTGTAGTCACAACTCACAGTTCACCTCTGAGGACACTGGATGTCCAGCAAGCCAAGAGAGCAGGGTAAAACAGGCACTGATTAAGTTTAAAAAAGGAGAGGAGCCCCCTGGCCTTTCTTTTTCCTTCTCCATCCTGAGAATTTAACCAAAAAGGCTCCTGTAAAGAGCAGGTGCACCTTTTAAAATAAGCTGATGCAGCTTAAAAAGCAGGCCCTGGGAGGACTGTCAGCATCCAGAGCAGGGTGAGGAGAAGAGGGATACATGTGCCCTGTACTTCTCATGGTGGGAGGTACAGTGGGGGCTGGATGAAAGTGCCTTCCTCAGGAACATTCCTTTATCTTCCCTGAGGGCTTGCCTCCTTGAGATCCTGTAGGCAGCCAGGGGAGGGGAGCAGCATAGCCTGGAAATGATGTGCATGTTTAGATGGAAACAGCTTCTGGTTCTGAAACACCTTGTGCAGCAACCTTGTTTCTTCATGGTGGCCACCAGAACTGCTCCTAGAGAATGATGTAGCATGGATTTCCTGTGTGTGTGTGTAACTGAGAAAGGTAGCCAGCAGAGTTTTATTCCCAACTTAATGCCATGAAAGACAGTGCCAGGACCCAGCCCACAGAGCTTTGCCTCTAATGCTTTTCCCTCTTCTGTCACCATTTGTTATCTGGCTCCTCTCACCTCCCAATGACCCAGCCTGAGTTTCTGTGGCAGTTGATGCTTCTCAAGCCAGCATGGGTAGAAGAGACTTGCTTATTGTTTTCAAGTTGCTTATGAGTCAGCAGTCATACTCTGCCTCCCTGTGCTGAAAATGAATCTTGAATTCCCATTTGGTTTGTTGTTTTTTGTTTTCCCTTTGTTACTACAGATACAAGGGGTTTAAAGGCAACTGCTCCTTTTCCTTCATTGAGCAGTTCAGAGCCCTTCACCAGTGCAATGAGTACTGTGAGATGCTGGGGCTGAAATCCCTCCGAACCACTCATCAAAAACAGAGGAAAGCAACACCCACTAAAAGCAAAAATCTGCCAAACTCATCAACTGTAAAGAAAACGGTGCCCAAGAAGGCAAGAGAACCTAGAGACTTTATTTCTTCAGAGCACTGAGTCTCACTATCCCACCTTGTGAAACTACTCTTGAGGACATGGAGCAGTGACACGCAACAGTGACCTGAAGGGATAAATGATAACTTTAGTCATTTGCCTTTTGACATTGTTTTGGAATCATCCTGATGCTGATGCCAGCAACCAAGAAAGAAGCTGATCCTCTGCTCTTGGTGCCTGAGATTTAACACTGGGACAAGGTTTTGGAAACAAACTAAGCCATCTCCTGGATTTCCTTACAGGCTTCTGTAGACTGGTATTGGAGAAGAACATCTCTGTATCTACATCCATGGCCCTGTAGTTCAGCTGCTATGGAAACATCAGTATATTAAAGATGCCAAGTACCAGGTTTGCACAGTATTGCATATGCGTGCTGGGTTATTTGGAACTAGAAGTCAGGAAAGGTGAAGTTTGGAACACAGTGATGAATTTTGAAGTTACCACTTCCATTGCAAATCAGAGCATAACAAATCTTGGACTGTTCAGTGGGATTTAGGCTTCTCAGTGCACTCCTGGTACCTGGCTTTTGGAAGTTCCTACAGATAATGCCTATTCTTTACAATAGCCTTCAGAAGAATTTCTGTGAGGACATTGTGACTGTTTCCAAAACAGGAGGTTTAGAACATAAGGCAAGGGGCTTGAGCATGGTAGGACGGGAACAAAGCTAAAAGCATTGGATAAATGCTGTTTCAAGTTAGAGGCAATAGATTTTTATCAGAATTTTGGGAAGTGTTCTGTTTGAAAAAGGCCATGAGCATCTCAGCCAATTAATATTCCAAATGTATGTTGTAGTTTGGTCCCAAAGTCAGAGATGGAGTTTCACTCTATTGGCTAATTGCCTTCAGTTTTATTGTCCTGGTCAGTTCAATGAAAATCACAAGCCGACCTCTCAGAGGTCAACACAGCCCTATTAATGCCAAGGAAATCCACATTCCTAATGATCACAGTATAGTGATGATTCCTTAAGATGTCTGGTTTGCTTTACAGTGGGGATCTGGAAGTGCATGTGTGAGAGTATGGATTTCTCCCATATTCTGGTGCTTTTGCCTCTAAAAGAAGGAGCGGAGTCATCCTCCTGTGCACGTACCGCGGTTATTTATTCCTCAGCACAGTGGGAAGATGGACTGCCAGAGGTCCCAGACCTTCCTGACCCGATGCCTTGTCTGCCAGGAACTATTTAGTGTGATAATGGCGTTTGATAGACTGGACACAAACACCATTGTCACACTCCACAGCTCTGGGAGCAGGTCCTTAGGAAGGAATGTTGGAGGCACGCTGCAGACTTCAGCAGAGGGGGTTTCAAAGACCTGCAAAACAGACACAAGACCAGGTTTGTGCATATTTATATGTGCCACATCAGGGTCCTCACAAGGGGGCGGGACAGAGGATCCTGAATTGGTGTGAGGTGAATGTTGTGTCTCTGCTGGCTGTGAGAATGTAAAAGCTAAGTGGCTTTGGGTGCCCTTACAGACAAGGGAGATGGACAGCACCTGGGAAAGTAATCTCTACTATTCTAGAAGCAAATTCCCGAGGAGAGGGATGAGTCATTTCTGCAAGGGCCTGTGTCTTCCTCTAAGTGGTGGAGTCAGCCCAGAATGTGCCTATGCTGCAGCTGGTGAGAGTGAGAAATGAATGCCAAAGGGACAGAGGTGCTGTACCTGGCTTTCTAATTCACCTCAGTGTTGGTGTCTTCCCTTACCTTTCCTCAAACACATTTTACTCAGCTTTCGCTCTGCAGCAGAGGGGAAGGATCATGCAAATTCCTACTAATGAAGCTCCCTGGGGAAAAGGCTGGCAATCCTGTGCAGAGCAGGAAAGCCCAGAAATCCAGGTAGAAGGACCTGACTTCACTGCAGAACATGTAAGGAGAAAGCAAGGCAGCTGATGCCACTGCAAATAGGCAATTTTTAGTCCCTCAGCTATGTGGAAGCTTCCTGCAAATCAACAGGAATACTTTCAAGACAAAATAGCATGCAAGAGAGAAATGGCCACTAGTTTTTAGTACTGCACGGGGAAAACCCCCAAAGCAATAGGAAAGTTACAGGGAGAAAACAAAGTGTAAACATCAGAGAAAAATCCCCCTTTTGCTTCTCTTCGGCTGGACATCTGTGTGAAGGACATCACTGGGATGTTCCAATGCAGAGGGCATTGTGAAGAACAAATGTGTTTTCAAGAGGGTTTTTTGAGATGGGTCACAGAGCCTGTCCTTCCCACATGGCCAGACCTGGAAGCATTCCTGGTCCCCCAGAAAGTCTGTCAGCTTCCCCACCACCCCGTTTCTTAAAAGCAATAAACAGGGTGGCTTACACTACCCTAACAAAAGCCTAATCTCTTTCCAAGTGCAGGTAGAGATCACTAGGTCCAAGACATTAAATCCTGTTAAATTACACAGTTGAGCCCTGGGTATGCGTGGATATTTTAGTATGCTGAAGTGCTTAGTGTTGGAAATCCACCTGCACTATTTTATTTTGTTAACCTCTTTCAGCATTTCCTTTTCCTCACATGAATTTTGCTCAGGAAGGCACTTACCATCGGAGACAACAGCCAAAGGATCCTCTGGTGTGTTGTTAGGGCTTGGCAGAACTGGGATTCTCTCGCTGGACGTTTTGCTGACTGTCTGTACTCGAATCTTTGGAGTCGTGGTTTCTTTTCTGAGTTCCCAGCAGTGGGCAGCTGCTGCAAGCCTCTGCTTCCAGTGGACACCTTTCCCTCTCCCTTTATGGGATCCTGAGGTTTTAAAGTAAACAATTCATTCTTGTTCTGATAAGTCATATTAAAATATTGATCTGGGGGAGGGAGATGACCCTTGCTGCACTGAGCCAGAGTCACCTTTAGTCAGACTAAAGAATGGAAAAAAGCTCAGAGACTTCAATTTTCTCTGTTCCTTCAGAGAGCACATGTGGGGAGGGAAAAATGCGAAAGATAAGGGGGTTTCAGCTCTTTGTTTTGCTGAACCCTGAGATGAAGAGTGTTTACTCTGGCTGCATATTAATTGCTTACTTCTACCAGTGAGACTGATTTCATCAGTTTCTCAGTGCTCATCTCATGTTCACTGCTGAGGCTTGCCAATCTTTTTTCCTTCCTTAATTGTGATGTACTGTCTGCTTTGCTTGTTAATTTTCAGGTTTTACTTTTTCCAGCACACCTGGGAGGTAGGGGGAAAAGCCTGGCTTCAGTTGAGCCTGTCTGCACAGCAATGGCAACCCCAGGAACGGTACACACCTCCCAGGACCTCATCCAACAAAGGGACCATTGCATAAACCTCCAGCTTAGGGCCTGATGAATCTCACGTTTTAGGCTAAAACAGGATTTGAACCTGAGATTTTCTCTGAACATCAAGTCACATTTTGGGTATGAGAACATTTGCTAGTTAACTAACAGTTGTTTCATCACTTCCTCCATTACCATACTTCTGTTCCATTAGAACATTTTGGAAAAGTCTGAAATAATAGTTTGGGGGGTTAGGAAGCAAAGTTTTCAATATAAATACTTCACAAAAGTGAGGAACCAGGTAATTTTACTGATTTTGGCTGGATGTTCCATCCAGCAGCAGAAAACCACCATGAAATCAAATTTGGAAAACATTCTGTGTCTTGCCCTCTCCTCCTTACAGCCTCTTGGTTACCAGCTGATGTCACATCTCTTTTGCTTAACTCTGTCTTGGACTGCAAATCTGTCATGGCAAGAATAATCTACTGTTTCCTAAAATGCTGATTTCTAATCCCAGTCCTGTTATGTAAATAGTAATTCCTTGTTTGGGATTGGTACATGCACACAGTGTAAAGATGACAAAAATACTACTTCTACTAATTCAGAGTCTGCCCTAGTAGCGGAACATGTTTTGGGGAAAGTAAGTATATAAAAATGACCTGTAAAATTATATCAGCATCCTGTGTGCAAACTCCTTATGCTACTTGGAACTACTCTGAAAGGACTGATGTGCACTTGAAGTCTACAGAAGATATATGACAATATGCTTAATCAGAAAAAAAAAAGAGGACAATAAGGACAATATTAGGTCAGTAAGACCTCATATTAAAAAGAAAACAACTCACCTTGTGCCCACGACAGAAGGTTCTGGATGGAAAAGTGGCTGCAGGGAGTGACTGGCAGGGCACCTGGGTGGGGTTGAGGAAAAGATACATTGGGTTTCTGGGGTAACTGGGGAGGGGTAAAAATGGATACATAGGTTGTCAGGGGAACCGGGGTGACAGACATGTAATGGGGAAAGGAGGGAGAATCAGGGCAGAACCATTATAACATAAGGGGTAACAGAACAATCCAACTTAACCAGAGAGTAGGACAACACAACACAGGGCCGAACCGCTGCACTAACCCAAAACCAGAATGCCACATGTTGTCCAAAACTAGCAGAAAAAAACCTAAAATGTGCTACTTTTAATCACAGCAGAAACACCACTTATTTGGTGTCTATGGGTTGTGTTTCTGGGGAAAAAAATCCATTTTCTCTTAAAACGGGGCTCTGCAACTGTAGGTGAAGCACTGGTCACTCCACAGGGAGCCTGGGGAAAGTCTGGAACTGCATTGCAACATCCAGTACTGCTGCAGACTGGTTAGGGTCCAGTTCTCTGAAATGAAATCCCAAAGTATTGGGAAATTCCTGGAAAAAGAAAAGGAACTAGTTTGTTTAAATGTTACTAAAGGTGACACAGGGGCAGATAATGCAACATACATTGCACACAGACCTGAGAGCCAGATTCTTCCCTTGGAAATATGTACCTATGACCCCAAGCCAAATCATCTAACTTTGAAGTGCAGTCTAACTGTGAGGCTGGCACTGCTCAGAGCAGAGGACTGAGTCCTGTGATCTCCAAAAGTCCCTTCCAGCCTAAATGATTCTGTGCTTCCATTTTATATGCAGAGTTTCTGGTGAGTAAGGTGTCACTAGACAAAGGACACGATTTGATGCCTACAAAAGCTCTTTCCTCTCATTTATCTTATATACAATATGAAAGATATGTTGAGAGAAATGGAAATTACAGGGATGGTGTCTTTTCTGTGCAGAAACAGTGGAAGAACAGCTTCAAAACTGAAGGAATAACTGCAGGGGCAAAACCCGGAGATGTATCTTTGTGGCTTTACTCCAGCACATAATATTCTTCAACTGATCTGGGGCTGCCTATTATCATCTTTGGAAAAATCCTGCCACTGCCCCACCAGCTGTGGGCATGGCTCCCTTGGCTTAAGGGAGCCAGACAAATCTGGGTCAAAGAGAATCTTTTATGGAGAAAAATTACACATATCCAACAGTGGAACTGAATTTATCCCTTTCCTTTCTTAATGTCAGTGACTGTGCTGACTCACATCACTTTTGGATATGGCCATATAATTTTGGGGAGGACATTGCTACAGGAATTCTTAGGCTCAGAATAGACAAAGGTGGTGTTTATCAGCTTATCCCAAAGTACTGCAGCATTCAAAGGGCATATTTACCCTATTTATTTTATCTCATGGACAGAGGTAAGGGCTACAAGTGCTGGGACAGCTCAGATCCCAGAGGAGAAATGCTGTGATCCTTGTCAGTCAGTGGCCACTGGTTAAAGATTACCTGTGCTGGTCACTCCGATGGCTGGGTAGAGAAAGATTAACTCAGAGCAGCAGAAAGTTGAGCAAAGGTCTTTAACCTGGAAGCCACGATCTCTTCTGATTTCTGCTGGGGGTCAGTAAACGAAATTGATTTGAGTTTCCCAATCAAACTCATTACATCAGTTCTGGATCACCCTGGCATTTCCTGTAACCATTCACCCTCTGACAGAGAGGGGTTGGGAATCATCTTCAGATCAGGAGAGTAAGGTCTGGCTGACAATGTATCCTCCATGACATTGCTTCTTCCCCAGCAAAATAGCTGTGGGCAGAATTTAAGCAATTTTGCTGTAAACAAAAGGCTAACACAAAAACCTTGTATTTACCAGTCCCTCAGGGTGACTCCCCTTCTCCCAGGAGATCTGCTGGCTCTGCAGACAGGTGTGCTGGGCACACCAGTGTGCAAAGGATGCGCTAGGGTGGGTTTGAGGGACCGCTTCCAGCTCTGTTAGTCCCCTGTCCCCTGAGCCACACATGAAGATAAGCAGCTTTATTAATTTTTTGTCTCTGCAAGTAAAAATTCTGTTTCAATCCACTTCTCAGAACTTGAGACTTTGGTGACCTGAACTCTGTCAGTCCCTAGTGCAGCCTGGCCCAGGGCTGAGGATGGCTCTGCTGAGGCGCCCCGTGCCCTGCCCCTGTCCCTCCACGAGCCCAGCCCCAGCAGCCAGGCCGGGGGCAGGTCTGAGGCAGAGTTTGGGGCAGCGTGGAGGGGCTCCCGGTGCCCTTGGCTTGCTGCAGCCAGCTCTAATTGACTGCTGCTCGTTTGAATTGCAGCGCTGCAGTACAGCAAGGAGCAGTCTCTGGCTGACTCCCATGGCTCAGGAGATGCCTGTCAGCATCTCACACAGGTGAGAGTTTTGCTCTTTTGAGAAAAGCAAAAAAATCAGTTTGGCCCCTTGAAAAATTGCGAAGGCAAAGGTTTTACAGTGGTTTTATAACTCTGTGCAATGTTCTGCCTAGATCCAGTGGTGACTGCAGGAGCTCCCTACAGCTAGTCTGGCCACCAGAAGGGCTTAAAGTCAGGGGCCCAGAAGTAGTCAAGGAGACACAGCTTGGCACGGGCTGGACTTGACTTTCCTTTTCTATACTCATCTGCTCCTAATTCCCCAGTTACACAGAAAAACAGTGCAGCCGTGATGGTGAAAGGAGGACTAAAGTGGGGAGGAAAGTGAGGCAGCAGCTTTTGTGAAAGAGTTGAAGTGCTCTCTTTCCACAGAGAAAAATATTTGTAGCCTTGGAAACTGGAGAATGCTCCAGAAAGGATTTGCTCCCAGTGGGCAGAGGCCGGTTGCCAGTGGCAGCCCGAGCCCCTGTTACCTGGCCCGGGATAACTGGAAGTTCCAAAGCTAGAGAATCCCAGAATGGTTTGGGTGGGAAGGGACCTTAAAGATCTTCTCCTTCCACCCTCATGGGCAGGGATGTCTTCCACTCCCCCAGGTTGCTCCAAGCGCTGTCCAACGTGGCCTGAGACACTCCCAGGGATGGGGCAGCCACAGCTTCTCTGGGCACCTGCCAGGGCCTCATCACCCTCACAGCTGAGAATTTCTACCCAATATCCCATCTAATCTTGCCCTCTGGAAGTGTGAAGCCATTCCTTGTGTCCTGTGAGTCCAGGCCCTTGTCCCAATTCCCTCCCCATCCCTCCTGAGAGCCCCTTAGGTGCTGCAAGGCTGCTGTGTTGCAGGGAACCTGCACACAGAAGCAGGGGGGTGAAATACAGATCTTGAGCTCAAAATAAAATGAGCATTGGCAATTCCTGACCTAGCACTGGGAATTGCAACATTATGTATCAAAGGAACGGAAAGAAGAATTATTAATGTCTAGTACAGGCTGCAGAAGCAGGCGTGAGAATTTACACAGGTGTTCAGGTATGCTGGAAGTCAATTAGTCCTGACTAGGATCAGGTGTGGCTCAGGGACCTTGTAACGGTTTTTAGTCTAAAGTGATTGTCAGTGTGGTGAGGGTTTAGAAGTGCTTCTGCCAAATTGGAGAAGTTTATCTATTGCATTGGATATTAAATTTACTGGATAACAACAGCTCTGGAGTTCCTGAGACTGCTCTTCTAGACTGACTTGCCTGGAGAGACTTAAAACTGACAAGTAAGTGGACTTGTATTTTTTGTGGTTGGAATGGGGAGACTGAGGTTCCTGTACTCGGCAGTTAAAATAGGTGGTGGTGTGCCTCGGCATGTATTAGATTTGGTGAGCTTTATGGAATGATTATCTGTGGGAAATGTGCTGGATCAGAAAGAAATTACCAGAAAACTTTTTGCCTGCCTGCCAGCATCTTCATGCTGAGGATAGCTTAGAGAGAGAAAAACTGAAATAAAACGGGGTGTGGTTAGTGAATCAGAGGTGGCCTTGTGTTTCAGCCTCTGGATAATCAAGGGTGATGGTGTCTCAATCCTGGACACTTCTGCCTGTTTCCTGAACCTTTTTCACAAAATCCTGATTTCAGGAGCTCAGAGAAGAAGAAGCTGCTATGTTTTCCCAGTCTGTCCCTGTGGGTAATCCAAACCACCAGGTTTGAGGGGCAGGCTGTGGCTGCTCAGGTGCAGCTGGTCTGTAATTACTTAAGTTGGTGCAGGTGCTGACCATCAGACATCGTCAGGTGTTCAGAGATAGTTTTGAGTGAAAAGGACTAAGGTGGGGAGGAAAGTGAGGCAGCAGCTTTTGTGAGAGAACAATTCCCTGTGTTCCAAGGCTTTTTCCAGATCAGCTCTTGGAAATCAGTGGGTTTGTACTGTGCTCACTGAGCACTGTGGCACACAGCTCCCAAAGGTATTTAGCTGAAGTGTAATCCCAAATACTGTGTGATGGACTAGGTTGAGGTATTCATGTGCCCGCACTTCAGACCCCCCGTGTGATGTTTGTACCCGCCATCTGCTTCAGTGTGCGAGAAACAGGAGCAGTGTGGGCCCTGGAGTCCCAGTCCCTGGGACAGGCGGTCACTTTCTCCCTCTTTGGGAGCCCTGGGCTGGAGCTCTGTGACACGGGCACGGCCGAGGGGTGGCTGCAGAGTGCCCGCTGTCCCCAGGCACCGCTCAGGGCGCGCTGCGGAGCCCCCGCAGGCCGTGCTGTGTTTCCAGGCGGTCGCAGGGCGCTCGGGGGCTCAGAGCAGCGAGGGCAGGGCCCTGGGGAGCGCTGTGCTGCCCCGGGGATTGCGGCACCTGCCTGCTCACGGGGCCAGGGTGACCTGCCAGGCTGCTGGCCCCGGGCAGTGAATGCTCCTGCGGATAAAGGGCTGATGCGTCTGTGGCATTAGACAAAGAACAGCCTCTCCTCTCCCTCGCCGTGAAAACAGACACAGTCACTAACCTGCTGCTCCGTGTCCGCCTTTGTCCCGCACACCGTGGAGATGTCACTGGGCAAACGGGGCTGGCCGGGGCCGGCTGGGCTTAAAAGGACACGGGTTCTTGTTGGGTGGGGAGGGGAGGAGTGCCCAGCTCCGTAAGGAAACATCTGGCTGTCTTTAACCACTAGGAACTGCGTGCACGACCTGCCTGTGTAATCACATACCAGTTCAGCTCACCAGAGCTTGAAATCTATTGCCATAGCCTCACAAGGTTTCCCAGTTACACAATGTTGTCCTCAGAATACAGTTAAAGGAAAATTATTTTGAGAATTCCTTTTTATGTGTTTAATTTCTTACTGTTTCACAGTGTTAGTAGTATTAGTGTTTGAGAAAGGAACTAGTTTGCTGGTTAAATTTTTTTTTAATGGAGAAATGAGATCCAACAGTGAAAAGTTACCTTTTTTAAAAGAAACACAAAATAAGGGAGAAGGGAGGAAAATTCTGTTTGATTTCTAGCAGATGCCCACTTTAAATATGTATGTATTGATATTCTTATTTGGAGATACTGCTAAGGTGTTTCAGTAAATTTTTTTTGGACCAAAGGTACCTGCTCTGTCAATCTGTATCAGTCTCACCAGGGATTATATGGCACAGCCACTGTAGAGCCTGTTAATGCTGTATGGGACCTCTCTTTTGCTGAATCATTGGTATCAGCTTGCTGTGTGTTTGGGAGTGTTTTTTTATTTTAAAAGCTAAAACTTTCTACTGGCTCTAAAACAAAACACTTTCCAGCCTGTTGGAATTTTTCAGTTGTATTGGAGAACAATTCAACACATGCAATTCTTGTTTTAGTGATCTTGGTGAATGATTTTTTTTCATTAAATAGGAGGTAGAATGTGCCCATTTAAAAATCAAGAGACAATTAGTGAATTTCATGTCCAAGTGAAGACTCTTAAACTATGTAATATGCAGTTGTTTCAACATTATTTGCTTCCAAGACTTATTCAGGGATTCAGATATTATTCTCTCTGCTTACCAAGAAAAAACCCCAAGTTTTAATTAATGCTTGCAGGATTAATTATGTATGAACTGAAGTTTAGAACTCACCTGCTGTTCCTAGAATACTCCTGAAAACTTGGTTTTCTTCCTCAGAAGTTTATTATGACTAGAAAAAACCAAAACACCACATATACAAATCTGAATCTTTATCCCCAGTGGGAAGTGAGTTATTTCCTCCAGATATCAGCTGACGCTTTTCCAACTTAGGTGAGAGCTTTCTGCCCCTGCCCAGACTCTGGAGCTGTCTTTGGCATGGGAGGGGTGGCCCTGGTCCCTGCCAGAGCCTCCAGCTGCACGTGTGGCTGGAGCTGGGCCCTGGGAAGGATCCCAGAGACTGCCCTGGCTCTGGCTGTGCCCAGGGGCTGTGCCAGGGGCACCTGGGCTGCTCTGTGCCCTGAGATGGGCTGTGCCAGGGGCACCTGCTCTGTGCCCTGAGATGGGCTGTGCCAGGGGCACCTGGGCTGCTCTGTGCCCCCAGATGGGCTGTGCCAGGGGCACCTGGGCTGCTCTGTGCCCTGAGATGGGCTGTGCCAGGGGCACCTGGGCTGCTCTGTGCCCTGAGATGGGCTGTGCCAGGGGCACCTGGGCTGCTCTGTGCCCTGAGATGGGCAGTGCCAGGGGCACCTGGGCTGCTCTGTGCCCTGAGATGGGCTGTGCCAGGGGCACCTAGGCTGCTCTGTGCCCTGAGATGGGCTGTGCCAGGGGCACCTGGGCTGCTCTGTGCCCTGAGATGGGCTGTGCCAGGGGCACCTGGGCTGCTCTGTGCCCTGAGATGGGCTGTGCCAGGGGGCACCTGGGCCGCTGTGTGCCCTGAGATGGGCTGTGCCAGGGGGCACCTGGGCCGCTGTGTGCCCTGAGATGGGCTGTGCCAGGGGCACCTGGGCCGCTGTGTGCCCCAAGATGGGCAGTGCCAGGGGCACCTGGGCTGGGCAGCCCGTGGCACAGGAGGGGCCGGAGCTGTTGGGGACACGTGGATGGAGATCTTTGGGGCCTGGCTGAGAGGGGCTCTGAGGTTTGACCACGGGCCAAGCCAGGCTCTGGGGTGGCAGGGACACGGGGCTGTGAGTGTCGTGACACCTCTGCTGGTGGCACAGCTCCCGTGTTCTCAGTGTGCCTGGTGAATTAAGGCACCATCTGCCCATGGCTGGCATGTTGGAGCTATTTCACATATGCAAGCTGGAGCATGTTAAACATTAATCATTCCTCTCAAGCCTCTGTGGGCGTGGGCCAGGGCTCTGCTTTACCCAGGTCAGTGAACAAGGCTCTGGGGCCATGTTTGAAGCTAAGTGGTTGTGTGGCAAGATTATGTGTGTTTCACAATTCTTAAATGCTAGTAGAACATTCCTGAGTGCTAGTGGAGTGTAAAGTCCAATTTTAATTTAGGATCAGTGGGTAACTTAACTAGACATGAGTACCATACTGCTGTGACAAGCAGTCTGGGAATTCCTGAAGTTTGTTGAGGATAATTTCTCATCACAAGTGCTCAGCGAGCCAACTAGGAAAGGTGCTCTGCCACAGGGGTTTGTGAATAGAGGACTCATGGCAGGGGAGTGATGGTTCTGGTCGCAGTGACCATGAAATGGTTTGATTTAAATTTTCTGGTGTTGTTACAAAAAGCAGAGTTGTTGCTCTGGATTTCAAATTGAAGCTGCCAGGGAGCAGTTGGCTATGTCCCCTGAGGAGCTGGTCAGGGAGCCCTGAGTGCTGGTCAGGTTTGACTGAAAGGTGCAGGAGAGGCAATGCCATTCAGGCAGGAGCCAGGTGGGTGGGGTAGATGCCAGCTTGGCTGAACAGGGCACGCTGCTCTTGGCTCTCTGGAAGCCAGGCCAGGTGCCACGGGAAGAGGAGAGGTTTGCCAGCAGAGTGCTTGGGTCTCGCTCCAAGGGCTCTACTGTTCAACGCTGTTATCCAGGATCTGGGTGCAGGAGTGAGGTTGCTGAGGATGCTGAAGTGGGAGGTGCTGTGGGCTCAAGGGACCAGAGGCCTCGCAGAGGGATCTAGAGAGGTGGAACACTGGGCAGTCATGAGTGGCAGGAAATCGAACAGAAACAGCAGCGCTCCTGGCAGGAGAATTCCTGGTGGTTTCTGCAGGGCCTGGATTTCACCCAGTATGTAGTAGTGCAGCGCTTATTGTGTGAATTATAGGCTTGTGCTGAAGAGCATAAAGATTAATGACTGTACCTGCTGGGAGCATGGGATGGCGTTCTCTCAAAGTCAGGCAGTGCCAGCCATAGGTTTGTGAGAACTGGCTGACTCACCTTTACCCCAAACTGGGAATTTTTCATCAAATTAAGTTTTCCTGAAATGCATAATTTGACAAAATATTCCTACTCTGCTGAAATGGTAACTTAAAAAAGCTTCTATTTAATTTGTAACTGTATTTTTATTTAACTCCTGAAAGCTGGCATGAGTGTGGCAGTTTGAATTAATGTTGCTTTTTAAGTGTTGTTTAAAGTTGTGCTTTTATTTACATTAAGTCTTGGGGGTTTTGTGGTTTTTTTGTTGGTTTTTTTTTTTTTTTAGTGAGCTTTTGGTAGTACAGTTTGAGCATAAGAACAGGAGGAAGCTGAGTGAGGGTTGCTATGTATTGCTTATGTGTGTTTGCTGAACCAGCACCTAGTGAAGTAATGGCGCTGGATTAAGTTTTTGGGTTTTTTTTCCCCAGCGCTTTCTAAAGGCACCCAGCTATTTTCAGTACCAGATAAATAATGATTTTGGTGCTGTGCTACATGTCTGAACTATGCTTTACGGACAGAGAAGTTTCCACAGCTATGCTAGTAAACGGAGAGCTGTCCTGGCCTCTCTGGGGCAGCCCCCTCTGTGCAGGCAGGAGCTGCAGGAAGGCCTTGGGTTGCCTTGCGCCTCTCCCAGGCTGTTTCCCCAGCAGTCCCTTGCCCTGCTGAGCTGAAAGAAGCTCAGGAGTTGATGTGGCACTTTCTTGGTGCCTTTCTTCTCTCGTGGTGCCAGGTGAAAGCTCTGAAAGGTGGTGTTAAGCAAACTGAGTCCAAAATGTGTGTGTTGTACCCAGGCATTGATAAAACATAGAAGCACAATTTCTACTTATGTAATTATTGCATAATTGGAAATGGTGAACCAGCTGCTTGCTTGCTGAGGAAGAGGAACTGTTTCAAACTTGACAATTTTCTTAAAAGCTGCCGTTCACAGAAGTAATGCACTAGGGCAAAGGAAATTACTGGTGTGGTAGGAAAAATGTTGTCACTTGTGCAAACAGGTGGCCCTCAGTTCCCTGAACTCTAGGTGGGCTGCAGAGGAAGGTAATTACTGGATTTACATTATGTTACCCCATTTTTAGGCTGCTAGAAGTTATTTAATGGTTGTGCTCTGTGAAGAACCCCTTAAAACTAAATATCTGTACTGCACCAGCACACTAAAACATGTAGAGGTACAGCAGAGAGGTATCTGCCCGTGGCATGCAACTAATATTTGCCAAATATTATCTAGTGTGCATCTCTTATCTTTTAGCTGTAGTCCAAGGTTCAAAGTTGACCTTTTGTTTAAAAACTGATTTCACAGGGAGGTCATGTCCTTTAGCTAATCCAGCAGCAATAGAAAATGGAAAATGGAAATTGGGTTTACCACTATTTGGAGGAAAGCCCTGAAGCCCACATGGAAAGCCCCTGTGGCATAGAGGTGTATCCACTGACATGGCAGTATGCAGAGAGCCTGGACAAGTGACAAAGTGGAGAAAAGAGTTAGTTTGCTTTGGAATGTTGTGGTGTTGCCAGACCCAGCCTCAAATCAGGAAAAGATAAGCCCTGACCATTTACTCCTGACCCAGGCACACCCACAGCCCTTCCCAGGGTACTGGTCACTCATCCCCACCTTCATATTTTCACTGCAGAGTCAGTTGAAATTATTCCCAAATAGCTGAAGAGACCTGAGGCACAGGGAGAAAGGCAGGTTTACCACAAAATAAATGGCTACAAGAGAATAATAATCTAATGTAGCAGAGGGTGTTAGTTTTTACTTCCAGTTTTCCTTTATCAAGTTATGTGCATTTGTATATAACAACCTGTAAGTAGGAGTGAGGAAAATCTCTCCCTTTAGAGGCAGAATTAAGTGATTATGCATCAAGAATTTACTCACAATTTTAAAACTGGAGCAAGCACAGAGTAATTCCTGTCCACAGCAAGTTTGGCACATTTAATTTCTATTTAAGTGACACTGGCCACTCTGGCCAGGGCTGTCTCTGTGTCTCAGGCACTGGGGACTGCAGTGACCAGGGCATGGACAGTCTGAAACCAGAGCAGGTCCCTCTGGATCAGCAAGCAACATGCTGGGCACAACTGGGGACAGGAATGAGCAGAAACCATCAGCCTCTGGGACAAGGACTTCATTTTAATCACACAGATCATGCCCCATATGTAGGGATGCAGATCCTCAGACCCTCTTAGCACAAAAGCCTGTTCTGATCTAGTTCTCCTGTCCTCCACAAAAACAACAGGAGTTCGAATTTTGGGCTACCTTTACAAACTGCATTTCAGCTTTGCTAAAGCCAATCCCTTCAGGCCCCTGCTTTCCAGAGCACCAGTCCTTACTGATCTCCAGTTCCCTGGAAAACCTGCCCCAGTCCCAGTCTGAGCCAGCGACAGCCGCAGCCTGGCTGAG
The DNA here is from genome assembly GCA_039654755.1 of Calcarius lapponicus. Taxonomy (NCBI): domain Eukaryota; kingdom Metazoa; phylum Chordata; class Aves; order Passeriformes; family Fringillidae; genus Calcarius; species Calcarius lapponicus. Next base: position 7,292,750 of record CM077481.1, read on the forward strand.
CAGAAGTCTGGAGAGGTCAGAACCCTCCCCTGGACTGCTGTACTTGGAGTGAGATCCAGCTACAAATGGAGCTCTGGAAACAGCCTCCAAAACATTCTAGAACCAGACCTTTAAAATGGCTCTGAAGAGCTCCAGCACAAGTCCTTGTCCCAGCCCTGGCTCACACACACACACACAAGAAGCCAAGGGTCACACAGGCCCTGCTTGCAGAATTCCTGTTCCAAACCTTTGCCTTTCCCTGCCCAGCGCTGAGGGAAATCTGATAGAGGATTAATAAAGTACCTTTGCAGAGAGCAGTCATCACCCCAGGCCTTCAGGCTTTGGCAAGATTTTGTAGTGAACGGACCCAAATTCAATTCTTTAATCTAAATCTCTGACAAATCTTGTTAGAAAGATACCAGACAGTCACACAGGCCACAGAATTAAAAGCCTGCAGAAGGAATAAAGGAGGCTTTCCTAGTAATAACAGAAGTTCCTTTCTTCCCTCATCAGTCTGGGACCGTAGGACTAAATCTTTGCCAACGCTTAAACCCCTCACAAGTTTTATTTCTCAGAGCTGGGCCGGTGCTGAGCTGCTCCCGTGTGCCTGCAGTGCTTTGGGGAGGAGCAGGACAACATCCCACTTCTGCCTGGATACATTTCAAGCTCATAGGAAGTAATTTCCCTTCTCTCTCTCTGCCCTGTAGTGCTGTGGGAAATGGTGCTGAGGTGGTGGGGTCTGGGTTGGGGTCGGGTCAGGTGCCTTTCCGTGTCATTTTCCATCCCTACCCAAAACAGTGCCGCCCTCTTTGGAAGGACACCCAATGTGTGTCTCTGGTGTCAGGAACTCCACTTTTCTCACCACGCTGGCTTCTGACAGGAGCCACTGGTGAGAGGTGCCACTTGTGTGGGTGCGCTGCCGGGGTGCCAGCCGGGGCAGGGCTGGCTGCAGCCCCGGCCCTGCTGCTGCCAGCCCTGCTGGATTTACCTGTGCCTTGCCAGGACAGCAGCAACAAGAGGAAACGGGCTGCCAGAGCTGGGGCCCACCATGCTGTGCTTCCCTCTGAGGACGGTCTCCATCCTTCTCTGGAGAAGAGAATGAAAAATGGGAAAAATGAGGCGATGAGTAGGGAAAATTGTGGGAGTAAATCTTGAGAAAAGCTCCATGGTATTAAATAAATATTTTGAAGTAAAAATGAGGGAATTTGTGCAAAAGTAGGGGAATTTGGGGGATAAAACTTTAAAAAAATCTGAGTATTTTGGGGTAAAAAAATAAGGTAAGGAGAATTTGGGTTGTAAAACTGGAGATAGTCCCTAGAATAAATGATTAATATTTTCTTGTAAAAATTAGGAAATCAGAAGTGGAAAGATAGGGAAAATTTGGGGAGGAAAAGTGAAATAATCCTCAGAGATTCAGGAATTAACGTCCTGAGGTAAATTGAGGTCATCGGTTCTGGACATGGAGCAAACATTTTGGGTGTAGAAATGGATGTTTTCTCCAAGATGGAGAATGAACATTTTGAGGAGAAAATAGGATTACTGGTCGTGGACAGGTAGGAAAATTTGGGGATAAAGAGTTAATCTTCATGGGAAGAAGTAGGGGATGTTTTTGAGGGAAATTGGGCCCAGAGGTAAAAGTTCAATCCAAACCCAGTCTGCTTCACCTCTAAATCCCAGGATAAATTCTACAAGCTGCCAGTTGAGGGACTAAAAATTCATAAAAATGGAGCCAAGAATATTAAGGTTTCTAGGAATCCCATCCCAGTGTTGTCATTGAATTTTTAACAGATCTTGAAGCTTTTGATGACAATAATGCATTTCTCTGTTGGGATTGCTATGGACTAAGTGAACCTTCAGGACTTGTTTTGCTCATTTCTCCCTGGAAAAGGATGTTGCAACCTTCCGAGCCATTGGGGAAATGCTGGGAAAGGGCAGGAATTTAAGGTATTTGGAGAAGTTGTATGCTGCCTTGTCAGGTGCCAGCCAGTTCTGCCTTACAGTCGTTCAGGGGGCTTAGTGTGTAAAACAGCATTAGCAGAAAAGAAGGAGCAGCCCATTCCCACCCTAGCCCCTTTCTCGTGATCCCAACACTTGCTTAGGAGCTGAGAATATGAATATTCTGAGTTCAAACCCCCAGATGAGCCAATCACTTCTCATCATTTGACCTGATGATCCTTGGGGGTCTTTCCAATTCAGAATCCCCTCTGCTCGGGAAAAAAGGAGGTAACAGGTTCCCCTGGCATTTTAAACCCAGAGGTTTTTCCATTGCAGAGCGCCACAGAGAAAGCGGGGGAGAGGAAGGAGAGCCTCAGGTCTCACCCGGCAGGTGTCGGATGAGCGGCCCGAGCAGGGCCTCGCTCTCCCCCCCGGGCGCGGTCGAGAGCGACAGAGGGGGACCGGCTCCTTCTGCCCGCGGCGATCCAGCCCCGCTCGTTCCGCTGCGTCCCCCGGGGCTGCGGCGGCCTCGGGGGCCCGTGCGGGGCTCGGTGTCCCCGCGGGGGCTGCAGGACGGCGCCGTGTCCGCCAGGGGGCGCCCCGCGGGGGGGGGGGCGGCGGCGCGGAGGGAGCGGCGGGGCCCGTGGGGAGCCCGTGCCCCGCCCGCTGCCCGCCGCGATCCGGCGGCTGCTCCAGGGAAAAGCGCCTCGCACACCGCCCCGCCAGGAAGAAGCGACTCTGCCCAGCTTCCACAAGAGGCACCGGCGGGACCAGGACCCGAATCCCCGGGCCCAGATCCCGGTCCTGGCCCCGCCGGAGCGCCTCGGGCTCCGCGCAGCGCCGGGAGCAGCGCCCGGTCCGAGTTTCCGCACAGCGCCGAGCGACGGTCCCGCCACACGCCGAGATGAGCATCCACCGCAGAAAGCGGCGCGGGCGCGGATCGGCCGGGATTTACGGGCGCGGGCGGGGCCCCGGGGGCGGGGCCGGCACAGGTGCGAGGGGCGGGGGCCCCGGGGGGGCGGGGCCGGCACAGGTGCGAGGGGGCCCCAGAGCGGCTGCGCGGGGCGGAGGAGCCATTTGTTCCTTGGCGCTCGGTGTGTGAGGCTGTGGCCAGCCGGGCTCTGTATTTCTTTTCCCCTCTATTTTTCTACTGCGTTTCTTTTCTTTTGTGTTTCTTTTTCTCTGTACCTCTCCTTTCTACCCTCCCTTCCTCCCTCTCCCCGCTAGCCCTCCCCCCAGGCGCTCCCCCTACCCCCCGCTCCCCACATTCCCCTATTCACCCCTACCCCCCTACCCCTCCATCCTCTCCCTCTTGCTTCCACCCTTCCTTCTGAAACACAGTAGAAATTCTGCAGAGTAGAAATCCATTTTGATTTAATTGAAATGTACGTCTTTGAGTCTGTGGTAGAAAATAGAGCTACGTAGCCTGACTGCAAAAGCCTAAGCTCAGAGAAACTGCTTCAGTGAAGGCCAGAGATAAGGAAGAAGAGACAGAAGGTGATAGAGAGACTGCTGTGAGAGCAGGTGAACCTGACGTAAGAATTCTTTCTGATAAAGAAGTGGCAAATGTCACGCGAAATTAATGAGTATGTATTCACCTATTGTGAAATTGTATGCATATGTATCTAAGAGGAAGATAAAAAGAGACCTGAAGTTCCCAGAAGTACGCATGTCTTTTTAAAGAGAGTAATCTCCACATGCGTCCAGTGCTGTAATAAACATACCAGCTTTGCAGCTTTCACAAGGTTGTGGAGTTTTTAGTTATCTCTGCAAAACACTTCCCCAGCCGGGCTCCTCTCTGCGCCCTCTCCCAGCTCCCCTTTCCACCCCCCCCCCCCCCCCCAGTCTTTCCGCACCTGCCCTCTGTCCTTGTCACCCTCCTCTCGACCTGTCCCTCTGCCCGCCCTATTTCCAGTCTCCATCTCCTGCGCTCTCTCTGCTCTCTCTCTCTCTCTTTCTCTCTTTCCTCGCAGCCGCGGGGCTCGGGGTGCCGGGCAATAATAAAGCCCAGAGGGCCGGAGCCCGGCGCCCCCGCCCTCGCTGGGGTCCCCACACGGGGCCGGACCCGTTCTGCGGGTCCCCCCATTGCAGTCCAAAGCACCGCCCCACGCTGCCGGGGTGCCGGCTGTCCCTACATCACACTGGGGGGGGGGGGGTGCGGGTTACAGCGGCCCCCTCGTTAGGAGGGGGTCCTGAGAGGAGAAGGTGCGGGGGGGCTCCCTCATTAGGAGGGGGTCCCGGGGGTGGTGGGGGGGGTTAGGAAGGGCCCCCTCCGGAGGAGGGGGCAGGGGGGAGGGCAGCCACCCCTTTCCAGGCCTTGCTCCCTTCCCGGGGACCCCCCCCTCCTCCGGACCGGGGCCGGGGGGGAGGGAGGGGGGCGCGGGTGGTGTGGGGGAGACGGACGGGAGGGCCCGTTCGTGTGTCTGTGTGGATTTTTTTTTTACGTCTGTTCACGCTGCAGAGTGACGTGTCCCCCCCGATTCCCCCCAGCCCACTCGAGGAGGGGGTCCCCGGGAGGGGGCCGGGCAGACCCCGTCCGGAGGAGGGGCCCGGGGAAAGGGGGCGGGGCCTGGAGGGGGGGTGGCCCCCTCCATCCCCCTCTCCCGGACCCCCTCCTCCGGAGGAGACCCTCCCTAAACCCCCCCCCCCAGCCCGGGACCCCCTCCTAAGGAGGGCGCCCCCGTGTGATGGGGGAAGCGGTTGGGCCGAATTCGGTGCCGCTCGCTGAGTTCGGCGCAGATCGGTTCGGCTCCCTCAGTTATTTACTAGTCAATAATTATTATTATAATTAATTCTTCTGAAGGCCATAATTCTTATTATTGATTTACTACTTCAGGAATAATTGTATAATTATTATTCATGAGGTCACGATTAATTATTAATTATTTACTACTTTACATGTAATTTTATAATTCATGAGTAATTATAGCTCATTATGTTATGAGTAATTAATTATTCCCTAATTTGAAAAAAAATATTAGGTAAAGAATAATTACTACCAATAAAATTAATAAATAATAATTAGTAGCCGAGTTTAGCCGAACCAAGCCGGGTTTAGCCGAAGAGCCGATTATGGCCGAGTTCAGCCGAACCAAGCCGAGTTTAGCCGAACCAAGCCGAAACGAGCCGAGTTCAGCCGAGCTCAGCCGAACCAATCCGAGTTTAGCCGAGTGTAGCCGAAGCGAGACGAAGAACCCTGTGGGCGGGGCCCGGAGGCGGGCAGGGGCGGGGACAGGGCGGTACCGGGGGCGCGGCTTCAGGGGCGGCTCCGGCCCAGGTGTGCGTGGGCTCAGGTGTGCGGGGGTTCAGGTGTGCGGGGCCTCAGGGCGGCTGCGCGGGGCGGGGCCGAGGTTTTTTAAGGCCCAGAAATCAGCGCGGCAGCCATTTGCTCAGTCTGAGCACGCTGCGGACGGGTGCCTCCTGTCCCGGGCTCCGCAGCCCGGGACAGGACGTGCTTCGGCCTCCCTTTCTGTCCCCGCCTTTGCTCTTCCTTCTTCCTCCTCGTATTCCCTTTCTTTCTCTGCCTTTCCCACCTTTCCTCTCCTCCCCAAAGCCCTCTCCTTGGCCTCTCCCCCCCCCCCCCCCCATTCTTCCTTTCCAATTCCCCATATTCTCTTTCTTTCTCTCTCCTTCCCCCCCTTTCTCTCTCCTCCCTAAAGCCCTCTCCTTGGCCTCCCCCTTCCTCCCCCATTCTTCCTTTCCAATTCCCCGTATTCTCTTTCTTTCTCTCTCCTCCTCCCCTTTCTCTCTCCTCCCTAAAGCCCTCTCCTTGGCCTCCCCCTTCCCCCCCCCCCCCATTCTTCCTTTCCAATTCCCCGTATTCTCTTTCTTTCTCTCCTCCTCCTCCCCTTTCTCTCTCCTCCCTAAAGCCCTCTCCTTGCCTCCCCCTTCCCCCCCCCATTCTTCCGTTCCAATTCCCCGTATTCTCTTTCTTTCTCTCTCCTCCTCCCCTTTCTCTCTCCTCCCTAAAGCCCTCTCCTTGGCCTCCCCCTTCCCCCCCCCCATTCTTCCTTTCCAATTCCCCGTATTCTCTTTCTTTCCTCCCTGCCTTTCCCTCTCCTCCCTTGTCGGCCGCCCCTCCTGTCCCCCGCTCTACCCTTCCTTCCTCCTCCCCGTATTCCCGTTCTTTCTCCCCTTAACCCGACCCCTCCACTCCTTCCTGTCCCTACGCCGCTACTCCTTTCTGTTCCCCCTCTCTCTCCTTCCTCTATCCACTGCCCCTCTTCCCCCGCCCTCGCGGCTTTCCCTTCCCCTTTCGCTTTCCTCCCTGCTATCGCTCCTCTCTTCCCGTTCTCTCTATTCCTTCTTTCCCCTCAGCCGCGGGGCTGGGGGTGCCGGACAATAATAAAGCCCAGAGGGCCGGAGTCCGGTGCCGCCGGCCCCGCTGGAGCCCCCGGTGGGGTCCCCAAGCAGTTCCGTGGTTGTGAACGCAGGGGACACCGCCGGGGCTCCACTTCCCCCATCGCACGGGACCCCCTCGTTTGGAGAGGGTCCCGGGGTGGTGGGGGTTTGGGTTTGGGGACCCCCTCGTTTGGAGGGGGTCCCCGGGGTGGGGGGGCCCCCTCATTAGGAGGGGGTTCTTGGGGGGGGGTTAGGA